>APFE030658956.1:123899-157162 GCA_000404065.3 Pinus taeda
ATTCATTCATCCCATTTATCTATTTCTGGGAAACTGGTCCCATTATCCCCAGTCGGAGCCACTACCCCAAACGGAAAAGGAGCTGCACTAAGGTCTGAACCGGGTGGTTTCCCCCAATGTTGGTGCAACGATTTTCGAGGCATCAACAAGTAGGTATCTTATTATTAGGGTTATTGGAGAGTAGCTATCATAGACATAAATTTGGTTATTCTTATTTTACACGTCTTATTTTTTGCATTTTGTCTTTAATTTTAGCTAAGGATTAAGAATATGATTATTAGGTTGTTTTGTTTCGTTTTACCATTGAATTCTTATTTGGATTTTGGATTTCTACAAAGATATTTTTCATGTGCATTATATTAATAACACCATTTGATTTATTTTTTATTATTTTTTTAATGAATTTAAAATTTTATTATTATTATTTACTTCTTGTAAATCCCATAACAATTAATAAAAACAACAATCATGATACATTCGAAGTGAAAAACCTCTTCACCTCTCTCCATTCCATAACGTGCTACTCTTTCCATCTCTCCTTGCTATCCACTTCTCAACTATCGATTAATGCCTTATCTCAAAAGTATTGTGATTTGCAGTGAATTTTATTGGTTTTGGTATTTTCAAATGAACGAAAACATTTAATGCACTTTTTCATATTTATTTTATATTAATGAGAATGCTCAAATTGAAATTTTGACTCGAGAGAGAAAAAGAAATTATATTATATTATTATATTATAATTATATATATAATATATACTTTATATATTATTATTTATTTGTTTGTAGGTAGAAGTGTAAGGTGTTTTTGTTTTTAAGATAGGTTAAATTAAATTATATATAATTATTTTTTAATTAGTTATACATTTATGAGGTGTTGATAGTACTATGATATTATTTATATGAGGTCAATAAGTGACACTCAATTATAAGATTTATTTAAATATTTTTATGTAATAAATTTGGGGTTTACAATAGTATGTCATATATTTTAATGGGAAATTTTTTGCATTAGGTCATTTTCCTCTCAAATGTATTAAAAAGGAAGAAGTTGGGTGAAGTCAATATGTGAATATTACTATGAGGACAATTGCATGTGTAAATGATATTGGATGCACATCTATTTTTTTGGAATTAAATTCTTTTGTAATCACTTAGTGAAGGTTAATAATTAAGTAAAATATTCTTTCAAATTTGTGTGGTAGGGACTAACTTGCCATGCAACACTAAATATGAGTTATTTTCAAAAAAAATAGTTTTGGGTCGTTTTTTGCAAAAGCTTAAAAGTAAAAAAAACCTCTAGACAAGCATCTTAAAATCATGACAGAATTTTGCAATTGTATTTAAAAATTATGATAGTAGTATATTAAAGTGGTTAATAGACAAATTGATTTCTAGGTAGATGAAGGGATTTGAACCTCAAATCTCTTGGCATGTCACACTTAAAAACCCCAAAAAAATTTCAATTATCAAATTATTTATTTTGGATTTTATTTATATATATATTATTAACTATATAAATTTATTTCGACTTTAATATTAAGATTTTAACTATTTAAACAAGTTTTGTTAGAATAAAATGGACTAAGACCATGGTTTTTTAATACTATATTCCAAAAAACCAGTAAAAAATATTTTATATATCTTTCAATTTAATTTAATTTTATAATATTTTCTTAATTAAATTAAAAAGAGAAAAACACTTGATTGATAATTAAATTAAAAATAATTCTAAAACATTTTATTTTAATAAAATTTCCAAACCATAAAACTAATAATTAACATATATAATTTTTTTAATATAATTAAAAATAGCTAAATTATAAATATTTGTACATCCATAAACACTATAAAATTTTAGATTAATTTTTCTTTACAAAGTGTTAGATGAATACGAGCATATGAGGTAAAATACTTAATAAATGTTAGTGCTTTAATTCATTAAATCTATTAATCATCAAATTTTATATAATATAGAGAAATTATTAGTTAGCTTTATGTATATGTTTTATTTTAATTAAATAAAATAATTGTTCTAATTACATTTAGATTTAACTTTTTAATTAGATAATTATTTAACTTTTTAATTAGGATAATTATTTATGATATTTTTTAAAGATTATTTTGAGAAGATTTAACTTTAAATAGGTATTATTAATTTCAAAGAATTGGTTTACACTTATTTTACTTCATCCAAAGAGTGAATTGGTTTACACTTAGTGTACTTCATCCAAAGAGGATATAATGAATTAGTTTATTTTTATTTTGTTTCAAAGAAGCAAAAATGTTTTTTTTCATGTATTTTTTTCTAAAAATAATATTTATATATAAATTTAAATATAAATTAATATTTATAAAAAAATCATTTTCAAATTGTAAAAAGATATTTTTCACGTCAAATTTTATATATATATATGAGATTTGTTACTCATCTGAAATTCAAACATCAAGTGAATTAGGTTATAGTAATGGAAAAAGGTTAATGCGGTCGAAGAGCTAGGGTTTTCAGGCATCTACAGGTGTTGAACTCCATGGAAGGGCACAAAGGAGTGAGCTCCACTCCCTCCTATAGGCAGGCAGTCGCTAGCCGAGGTAAGAAGCCAACAGAGAGTGTCAGAGGTCCTTTAGGTAAAGGGATAAGGAACACGGAAGAGGAGCAAGACTTAAACAATTCAAGGGAGAATAACAGCAATAAACGCAATGAGGAAGAAGACAAGGAACAGGAGGCGAAAAACAAAGCACAAAAGGGGCCATGTAAACCCAAAGCTGAGGTCACACCCAAAGTAGTCTTAAATGATCCTGCTCTGCAGGCACATAGGGACCACATGCGGACATAGGCTATCATTTGTAAATTCATGGGATTATGGCCCACTAAAAAGGCTTTACAGACATGGATTAAATACAACTGGAAACCAAAAGGAAGCATTGACCTACATCTTGGGTCAAAGGGTTTCTTCACTGTGGTCTTTACAAATATTGAGGATAAAGACAGGGTGTTTGAAGGAGGGCCCTACTTCTATTCAGCAACAGGCCTCTACATGCGACTGTGGATGATGAATTTTGTCCCGGAGCGAGAAAATTTCACTTCGATCCTGGTCTGGGTAAGACTCTACTCTCTACCTCTTGATTATTGGAAAACGGAATCGTTATCTGTCATAGGAAACAAATTAGGGCATTTTGTCAAAGCTTCTGAGGCCACCAGAAGGGGAAAGTACACTTCCTTCACACGAATATGTATGGAGATCGATCTCTCTGGAGCTCTACCAGATGAGGTCACCTTAGAAGTATTTGATGAAGAATGGGTGCAAACAATAGACTATGAACATATTCCATTTAGATGTCGGAGGTGCCATGAGCATGGGCACTTATTTAGAGACCGCCCTCTCAAAAAAACAGAGAACAAAAGTAAAGCGACCACAATGAAAGATATTGAAGGCTTTCACAAAGTGGTACATAGAGGAAAAGGGGGTAAGAGCGGGCCAAAGCAACACCAAATAGAAGGGCAACAGGCTAGTCTGAATAGGTTCCAAGTACTCGAAGAAGAAGAAGAGATAACAAAAGTAGATCAGGTAATGGAAGGAAGCCCAGTGGAGAAGGAGAAAGAAGAAGACAATGTATAAACATAGGATATTAACAAATAGAAAGAGACTATGATGAGTGATGCAAGACTGGAGATGGACCAAGAAATGACCCAGAGTGAGATGGAAATGGAGGATCGTGAACTACAGGAGATTCTTGACAAGGAACACCTAGATCTGGAAGGGTTCTTGAAACAGGGGACCATGGGTGGTGTAGACTCATTACCGCAAGAAGAGTTTAATAGAGTACAATAGCTATTCCTATGGAAAACTCAGGCTAAAGGGCTGGAAAGGCAAAGAAAAAATGAAAGGCAGGGCAACGAAGGTGTGAAAACTATGAAAATCACACCTGGATTAGCACCTAGGAACCCAGGAAAGAAAAGAGGCAGGAAAAAACAGAATGAGTTATTGATGGAATTTGGAAAGATAATGATAGATTCAAGTAAGATGAAAGATCTAACCAACTACTCCTTTACGAATCTTTAATAATGAAGTTCACATCTTGGAATATCATAGGTCTAGGTAGTAAAAGAAAACAAAGAATACTTAGTAATAGAATGAAACAAGAAACTCTAGATATGATCTTTATCCAGGAAACTAAATGTTCCATTCAAAAAATAAAATATATTCACAGCAAATGGCTCAATAGATTTGAGTTTCTAGAAGTCAAAGCAGACAACACAACAGGGGGCATACTTACTCTTTGGAACCCCCAAAACATTGGCATAATAGATGCTGAGGCGTCTAGAAATTATTTATCAGTGGTTATTGAGTCGGTGGGAGATATGGATACCTATCTAGTCACGAATGTTTATGGCCCTCAAATAATGGATGATAAACTCAGGTTTCTAGATTCTCTTATGGAGCTTAGAGACAGACATGTAGATGTACCATGGATCTTGTGTGGGGACTTCAACATGATCAAATCACTTTCAGAGAAAAAAGGGGGAACTAGAACTTTAAGCAGAGACTCTTTAGCATTTCAAACTTGTATAAATAATATGAATCTTGTTGATACTAACATGAGTAATGGTCTCTTTACTTGTCAGAATAAAAGAGGAGGAGAGTCTCAAGTAGCCTCCAAGTTAGATAGATTCATAATCTCGGAGGACCTTATGCTCATGAACAAGGAAATTATAGTGAGAATTATCCCCTTTGGAGGCTCGGACCATTGGCCTGTTCAACTTGAGGTTCAGGGCATTGGTACCCCGAAGAACAGACCTTTCAGATTTGAGAATATTTGGCTCACCCACCCAAATTTCATCAGCAACATTGCAAAATGGTGGACAGAAGATCTGCATATTCAGGGTACAAGAATGTTCCAGCTACACAAAACACTAAAGCACATCAAGCTCAGACTTAAATATTGGAAAAAGAATGAATTTGGCAATATTTTTGTAGCGAAAAAAGTTGTTGAAGATAAAATGTGGGAACTCAATCAAACCCTTATCACGGATGGCTTTGATAAAGTTAGAAATGATCAAGTCACCAAACACCATCAAGACTGGGAGAATTTATGTAAACAAGAGGAAATATTTTGGAGACAAAAGCCTAGAGTTCAATGGCTGAAAGAAGGGGAGTGTAACACTAGATTTTTCCACAGATCGACCATAGCGAACAGATCTCATAATAGGATCTCTTTGATCAAGGACAACGAAGGTCATCTTCTTAATTCCCATGAAGATATAGAAGATGTGTTAGTTCAACACTTTCATGGGATAGCACAGGAAACCATTTTAGATAGAGAGCATTTTATCAAGGATTTAGCAGGGCATATTCCTAGATTGGTTACTAGAAAGGATAATTTCAATCCTAATAGGCCATTGACAGAAGAGCAGGTTAGTGAGTTCATCAAAGAAATGCAGAATGGTAAAACACCAGGCCCTGATGGTTTTAATGTGGATTTCTTTAAAGCTTGTTGGAATATTGTTAAACATGATATTCTGAATGTAGTGGAATATTCCAAGTTGAATAGAACTATTTTGAAGGTGCTCAATACTTCCTTCATCTCCCTGATCCCCAAACAGGACAATGCTCAGACTCGAAACAGGTTTAGACCCATAGCCTTGTGAAATGTGGTATATAAGATAATATCTAAGGTTGTTTCTAATAGACTCAAACCACTTCTTCCTACTCTAGTTTCTGTGGAGCAATCTAGCTATGTGGAGGGAAAACAAATTCTCAATAACATCATTCAAGCGCATGAGGTGGTGCACTCATTGACAAGCAATAGGAAGGTTGGTATGATTATGCAATTGGACCTAGCCAAAGCTTACGATAAGTTGAATTGGACCTATATCAGGACGGTCCTTATTGCTTTTGGGTTTGATCATAACTGGGTAAGATGGGTCATGGCACTAGTAACTTCTTCCAGCTTTTCAATTCTGCTTAATAGTTTTCCATCCAAGACTTTTTCTCCTTCCAGAGGCCTCAAGCAAGGTGATCCGCTCTCTCCCTTTCTCTTCATCCTCATGATGGAAGGACTTGGCCGATCTATCAAGCATGCGAAAGACGTTGGTAATATCAAAGGCCTCCAACTTTCTGAGACTGGTCAGGCTTTGACCCATTAACAATTTGTTGATGATACTATGCCGAAGGGAATCCCCACAGTCAAAGAAGAACTAGCATACAAACATATCCTATCTGACTTTTCCATGGCTACAGGTATGGAAGTTTATCTCTCCAAATCTAATATTTTTTTCTTTAATACCAATATTTCTATTCAGAGAAATATCTCCAGAATTCTAGGATTTCAAAGGGATGTCCTTCCCTCCAAATATTTGGGAGTTCCTCTAACTGATAAACCGTTGCACAAGATCATTTGGGAGCCAGTGATTAATAAGATGCAGGATAAAATCAGGAAATGGACCACTAGATCTTTAAACTTGGCTAGTCGGTTAGTGCTTACAAAATCTATTCTCCAATCAATCCTCCTCTTCATGCTATCAGCCCTTCCAGCTCCAAAAGGAGATTTGCAACATTTTAGAACCATTCAAAGAGACTTTCTTCGGGGTAAGGGGGAGGAAAGAAATAAATGGGCCTTGTTAGCCTGGGAGAAGATTTTCAAACCTAAAAAACATGGGGGTCTTGGATTGGATGATTCAGAAGCACTAAGTAAAGTTTTAGGGGTGAAATTATGGTGGCGTTCGGTAAAAGACCCAAAGGTGCAGTGGGCTAGTATCTAGAAAGAAAAATATGCTAGCACTTGGCGGGATAATGATCACATAAGGATGTCTAGCATCATAAAGGGCTCACACATCTGGAATAAGGCCTGGGGGAATAAAGGATTAGTACAAAAAAACAGTTTCTGGGAAATCAAAGATGGTGATATTGCATTGTTTTGGGAGGACAGATGGCAACAAGAACCTACACTATTAAGAGAGGACCTTCTGGACCTCAAGAAAGAAACAGATACCAAAGGGTTATTTAAGGTAAAATATTTTTGGGATCAAACCAATAGTGAAGGAAAATGGATAACCTCGAAGAATATGGATCACAGGGAAGACAGCCCACTAAAAGCCAAAGCAGAGGCACTTCTGACAATGTTGGAACAAAGGAAAATAATAGTGACAGGGGGGGCATGACCAACTTAGATGGGACAATAATAATGAAGGCACCTTTAATCTTAATGAGGCAAAACACATACTCCTTAAGCTGGATTCCAATGTACCAAACAAGGTTTGGCAGAACATATGGAGACATCAAGGATGGATGAAGATTAAACTCTTCATGTGGTTGGTTCATCATAAGAAAATTCTGACTTGGGATAACATTCGGAAGAGGGGTGTTCTGGGTCCTTCCAGATGCCAGCTCTATGAAGCCCAAGAGGAAACAATGGAGCACCTTCTCAATAATTGCATTTTCATTTCTTGGTTGTGGGATACTTTTGCCACTATTTCCAGCAGACAGACACGGAAAAAGGAAGCATTATCAATACCCTAAACAATTGGAGATGCAACTTCTATGATTATGAACTTCTTGGCTCAGCCTGGGCTTTAATGCCAAGCTGCATAATATGGATTGTCTGGAAAGAAAGGAACAAACGAATCTTTAAGAATGAAAAAAGTTCCTCCCAACGCCTTTTTGAGCAAATATTAAGACAGCTTAAGGAGACGGTAAGTACCATAATGCGAACTGCCCCAAAGAATCCACCTTCAGAAGCTAAAACCCAGACACTTCTTAAGTTGGTTATGTAGGGGCTTATTCCACAGGGACCGGACATGAAGGTATTGAAACTAGATACTAAGCAGGATTATTCGCATCCTCCCCCTCAAGCTTTTCTGAAATACAACATTGATGGGGCTTCTAAAGATAACATGGGTATTGCTGGCTTTGGAGGGGTGTTAAGGGATGAAAATGGTTGTCTCCTTTTAATTTTCCATTGCCATTTGGGAAGAGCCACTAACAATATGGTGGAATTAATGGCTCTTGAGAAATTTTTAGAATTCCTGAAGCAGGATAATCTCCATAATGTTATTGTCAAGGCTAATTAGGTGTTAATCATAAATGCGGTCAAGAGAATCAGCTGTGGCATGGAGCCGGAAAAAGTCTCAAAACAATGGAGGCTGCTCCAGGTCTTTCAAAGGATTCAACTTCATCTTCATTGCTTACGTACCGTAAGTTTTAACCATGTCCAAAGGACAACAAATAAATTGGCAGACATCTTGGCCAATCAAGGTGTGCTTTGTACCACAAACAGGGTCGCGATGTCTTGGCCTAAGATGCCTCAGAATAGATTAAAGGCGCAATGTCACGACCAGACGGATGAGGACATAATGGTGTTTTCAAACAAAGACACAGAGGCGGGGTCTAGTTGATTTGGATTCTTTATGAAGTATTTTTTCCGAAGTAAGAACATTGTGGGGATGCAGGTCATTGTCGGCCTCCTCAACCCTCAACAGTATGAACATAGAAGTTTCAGGTGGAAGTTGCTGAGTAGACACTGTTCTTCAGATGGTCGGCCGGACAAATGGATTTTCATATTACACTGGTTCATGTGCTCGCAGAGATAGGATGATGCATGGGGCTGGAATTTCAGCTTTACCGGTAGCCTTAAAACCCCCATTTTCCTTTCTGTGGTAGCAATACCACCTGCAGGGTGGTTTATCGTCCATCGCATGCCCTTCAAGCTGGAAGCAGTTTTGAGGAGTTGGGAGCGATTCCAATCACCAAGCAACACATGGCGTAGGAAAGGGAAGGAATACCACCCTCATCGCGCGATAATTATCGGTGCGTTAGGCTCATGCGATATGATCCTCGGTCATCGAATCATGCAAGACGGATCTACGATTAATAACAAGCGAGCATGTTGGTTGGTCTAGGATGGTTATTACAGGGTTAATCGTCGGGCTACTAGGTATTGCGTTATTATCCTCTGTCATTGGATCTGGCGAGAAGGATCGACGGTTAAGGAAAATGGTGCTAATCCGAGGGAAGAATATCTTTGGGGCTTGTTTCATGCCATGGTGGGAATCGGTGGATTTCGCACGCTCTACATGCTCGAGGGTTATCCCCCCATTCAGACCCGAAATCCTTTTAGTTTGGTCCCTACTTCCTCTTCGGGTCTGATACTAAATTTAAATTGTTTGATGGTTTCCGGCCCGATTTGAGCCTCGTCCGTCCGATCTCTGAGGGGAGATCGAACGGTCGTGGCTTTGTCTGTATTTCGAGGATACTGTAGGTTTTATGAGGGACCGTGGCTCAGTGTTTAAGCCTTTAGCTCGTTGCCCTCGCTTGTTAGCGAATAGTTTTTTCTTTGGCCCATAGTTCCTTCAGAACTATTGTATTTTATGTAAGATGTTTTTAGATTTAATGAAATAGAAGGTACGACTCTTGCTTCAGCAAAAAAAAGAGATTTGCTACTCATCTAATTTTATTTAGTGCAATAAAATTTGCCAAATATTTTTTTGTTTAATTTATTTTAACTTTGGTTATATATATATATAATAGAGAGAAAGAATATTTTATGGACAAAATTGAAAATTAAGTGTTTCGTAGTAACTTGACCTCAGATTATTTTTATTATATCACATATACAATAAAAAAAAAACATATATTTATAATTATAACACATCTAATTCAAGATAAAAAAGCATAATAAGACGGAGCTAAAGAAAAAAGTTATCATTAAACTATTCTCAACTACTTAAAATAAATTCCTATAATACTTTTTAAACATTTTATATATAATATATGAGTATAAAAACTACCATTATTAATATTATAAATACCAAAATTTGGTTATATTATAATTAACTTGAAATAATATAGTAATTATATATATACATTAATATAATATCACCAAATAATTAAACTAATAAAATAAATTTTACTAAATAAATAGAAAAAGAAAACTATTTTCTTGTTACAAATTATGGTTTAAGATAAATTTTATTTATATTATAAATAATATATATAATTTATTTATTAATGTAAAACAAAGATGTGGGAAAATGATTTATATTTAAACGTAATTATTGTATCTTAACATTAAATATTATATTTTAAAATAAATTTTTTGGTCTTTATAAAGAATTTTGAAAAAATTAACAAAAATATAAACATTAATTTTTAATCTAAATTAAATTCCATAGCTGAAGGTTGCTCGTCGAGTTGACATAGGTTGATAAGTTGTATTTTTGAAACATTTTTCTTTGAAAATTCAATATCTCCACTCTGCCCAAGAAATTTTGGATATCACAATTGAATACCTTTGAATTTTAATCGCTTTGGAGGCTTCCACTAAAGAATAAATGAGTGCAATTTATCTACATATTGATTTGAATAAGTTTTCGGGAGTCCCCTTTTAAAAAAAATAAATTAGTTTATTTCAAATATTATGTTAAATTTAATTTGTATTATATATTTGTTTGATCTTATTTTAAACCAAAAAAAAATTAATATTTATATTCAAATAATATGAATAATTTAATTATCTTAAAAAATATTAATTTTTTTTTTTTAATTTTAAAAATAGAACAATATAATTGATAGACAAAAAAAATATCTAATTAGACCATTTGTCTATGAGTTAGACTAGGTGTTAAAGAATAATTCGCACATGTTAAGCTTTGAATTGATGTTGAATGAGGATATTGTTAAAGCATTCCTTTCTAAAAGGTCACTAATTGAATTGAAGACTCCTAGTGGGTTAGCCTATAGGAAAAAAATTTAAAATATTAAAGAATAAATGGGCCTTAGAGAACCAACATTCTTTGAAGGTAGTACCTTGTTCTCCTATTACTAGAATATTTACTTAGAGCATTCATGCTGCCAATCACAAGAAATTTAGAGCAAACATAGTGTATAGATTGCTAAAAAACAATTAGTATATTCACCCCAAAATCAAACTACAAGCCATATAAATAGTGCAAATGATATCCAATAGATTCCTAAGAAGGAATTGTTTGTTGAGAGAATCTCTCAACAAAACCAACAAACTAATCTACCTATTTTCTAATATAAGAATTATTCCAAGTCCCCCTTTTAATGCTTACATTACATCATTACAAAGATTAATACAAGAAATGACAAATTACAATTCACATGTCACATATGTTTAACTGGTTTTCCTAGATACTTATCCCCACTCTGAAGTCTCAAGGACAATGCTCTTTTCACCACCACAATCTTTGACCTTCTCATTCAACTCATTTAAGACATAACCACCTCTAACCATCTTTGATGACTTTGTATAATTTACGCTTCTCCATCTCCTGAAAGACAATCTTGATACTAGATTGTATCTAGTAGTTAATTATGCAACTAACCTTTGTACACAAGGATCTCATAACATAACCTGTAGCTGATACTCTTGAAGCCTGAAAAGCTAAAAAAAACCACTAATTAAATTAAATTAATCTATTAATTAATTGGTTCTGCATTTTTACAAACTCACATACAAATATACAAAATTAAAATAAATAAATAAATAAATAAACAATGAAATGAATCTTCTGCACATGGTCAGAAAAGTAATATTCTTCAAAGTCAATGAAATGAATCTTCTGCACATGGTCAGAAAAGTAATATTCTTCAAAGTCAATCAAAACAAAAGTATACAAAATTTACACAAAAAAGCAATGAAATGAATCTTCTGCACATGGTCAGAAAAGTAATATTCTTCGAAGTCAATCAAAACAAAACTCTATTGTTGGAAGAGAATGTCAACCGTGCAGATCTGCTGAATCCCATTAAACACATTGTAAAAATTCAACGGGTGAAGTTTTGATATGCTCTTCGTATATGCAGAGGTTTCACATTGGGAATCCCACGCTGGAAATCCTAATTCTTCTTCTGTTATTGAAGGAAACATCACAAGATTTGGCCAATGCCACTGAGTATAAACACGAAAGAAATGAGATACCAACATGCTAGGAACAACCGTGGGATAAATCTAACAAACCCGAGCAACTAACAATGCCCAATTTACACCACCTAAAAAGCCTATAACGTTTGAGTATACACTGCGTCTTTTAGCCCAAAACTTCATGCATCTGAGTGCGGTGTTAAAATGATCGACATTAGGAACAACATGCAAAATCTTTTCATTCAGTCGGCAATCATTCCGACTTCTCACAGTTTGTTCATCCACATAATACCGATTCCTGTGAAATGTCCAGGTCATCACTGATTCCTATAAAATGTCCAGGTTATCGGGAACAATACGGAGAGAAACAATAACATAAAGAAAATCAATAGATATCCCTCTGAACTTAAATTTCATAACAGGTACATGAACATCTAGAACACAATTAAGTTCTTTAACTTTAGGCATCTCACCCAACATGTCATGAAGAAGAACGAAAAAATCTTCCTCCCGATCTGCATACTCAGGCCCAACACACAACGTGTCAATAACGTAAGTCCACAAGATGAGATGACGAGGACCACTAACAGATAGCAATTCTTGATTCTCTATACTACGTAAATGTCCTGATCTGATCCTCTTCTCCACTCATAGTAGACAACAATTTTTCACCGCGTTCAATTTGCACACCACATTGGATCACCACACTGCGCTCGATCACCACTCAGACAAGACACTCAGAAGTATGTTGCAGAATGTTGGCTCCTTCCAATCACTCCAAGGGAGGCACACAAAGCAATATTAAATTCAAGACTGAAATAATAGCAAAACAAACACTCACACTAACTACCTATGTATAGAGCACAAATTTAATCCTTAGAATTTTCCCATCTTTGTGGGTCTTCCCTTGAGGGCATCAAATCCATAGAGGTTTTGATACTGACAAGAAATTTGGAAGAGTAGACAGAGTGCATAGATGGCTAAAAAACAATTAGTATATTCACTTGAAAACCAAATTACAAGTTATATAAATAGTGCTCATGAAATCCAATAAATTCCTAAGAAAGAATTGCTTGCTGAGAGAATCTTTCAACAAAATCAACAAACTAATCTACCTATTTACTAATGTAAGCATTATTCCAAGTCAATCATTGCAGACCAAAGAGATTCCATAAGATCCAACTTGGGATAACTTTTAGCAGGACTTAAACAATATAAAAGTCAAAACAAAATATAAGGAAAATAAGCTAAGATAGGGATTGTTGTAATCTAGTGAATTGTATACATAGGTTTTCAATTGACTCATACACCAAACAAATACTATATAAAGATATACATGCAACACATATAATAATAAAAAAGGAAAGAGAACAAAAAGTAATGATACTTGAGAAAAAGCTCCTTTATATTAACCCACAATAGATATTACATTCTTCATTTGATATATGCATATTTACATTGGATTTTACATTTACACTAGATTAATCATTTAATTATCGTAGTTGGTTTACGTGACAAGGAAGTTAATTTAACTAGAAGGCCAACTTGAATCAAATATCAACTTAACTTACATATTGACTATATAGTCTAGTCAACTATCTCGATTTGTTTGGTCTAGTCAACTGGCCCCTCCAACATCTCACTCACCCTCAATTCCTTCTTCTCAAAGAAGGGGAGATTTAGAACTTTATAATAAAAAATAAAAAAAATTGAAGTCAAATTACAAGAATAAGGTGCTGCTAATGGTTGATGTTTCATGGAAGTGTTGTTATTAGAGAGTTTGGTGCCTTGTCATTTACGACTGATGCTGATTTAGATGTTACTATTTGATTGAATGTTTATGGTTGTTGTTCATCCTGTAGCGGAACATATTTATCAAAGATTTTGATCCCTCATCTTTCTTGTTCTGCAAGTAGCTATTTGGGCCCTTTAACTTCTACCTCTATTGTGGTCAACTAATTATGTTGTGCTTGTGGGACATATCTAGGATTGCTTAGATTGAAAAGTTGATAGTTAACTTGTGGATTTGAAGGTTGTTCAAATGAAGGTTAGTCTTGTGCTTCTCCAAATGTTAACATATGAATTGTTGGAGCTAGACATAGAAAATGGTGTTTGAATGTACTCGACTATCTAACTAAACATTGGAATTGTGTCTTTGAGTAATTCATGTGAGTTAGGTATTTGAGTTGATTTGATAATGAACTTATCTGAAACTCAGGAAGTTGAGGACTAACTTTCTATTTCATTTTTTGGAGTTTCTAACAAATTCCCTAGAGTTGCTCTGAAATATTGTTGGCCTCTACTTGAGCTTTGTTTCCTTCCCATAACCATTTCCTTTCCTCTTGTATCAATGTTGTTTCAAGGTTCTTTTCTTATTCAATCTAAATATAAAGTTTTGTTGTTTCTCTACCTTTTGGAGCTAAAACCATTTTCTTAATTAAATATTTGAATCGTAGATGTTGTAGCTTGATTTTGTTGCATGTATTTGATAAGTAAGTTGTCTAGTTCTTACGAACTAATGTCACAATAATAGCATGATCTAGTGCTTCTTCTAGTTGTTACTTCACCTTATCAAATGCGTCAAAGTCCTATTATAGAATATAGGATGCTTCATCCCTTTTATTCATTTTACTTTTTGTTGCAGATGTTGCAGTTCATCCTTCATCATTACATTGAGATTGGCTAGTCAGTGAACAATTTGTTGCATTACTTCTAGTCAGCCTCCTCGGCTTCTAGAACTTGAATTTTCAACTTTCCTTGTGTAATATATGTGCATTTCTTCCATACTTCTACTTCTTTTTCCTTCCTACTTTAGTATTGATTGTTTGCTTTCATTGATTTATCCCATTTGACTTATGTTTATTGGGAAATATCAAAAATTAATTTGAAAACTACTTTTCTATAAGAAACTTGTGTAAGGTTGATTGGTATGAGGCCTTTAGGGGTGGTTTCTCTTGCAAAGATATTGCCAAAACCACCTCTAAAAGTGTTTTTAGGATTTAGGTGTGGTTTTTTAGCAACCCACCCCCCCCTCCCCCATCCCACAAAAAAAAAAACAAAAAAAAAGTCATGATTTTGGAAAATTTTGATTTGTGTTTTTGGATGGGTGGGGGGAATGGCTAAATGACAGCACTAAAAATTTTTTCATGCCATTTTTACCCCCCTCACAAAAGTCAGAAATTGAAATTGAGGGGGTCTATAAAAACTGCTTTGTAAAATTTCTACTTGACTTTTTTGAGTGGTGGGGGTAGGTTTAAAGGATACCAAAAATTATTTTCATAAAAAATTAACACCCCTTCCCCACACCCCCACCCCCCCAAAATAAAAAAAAAATATTCATGAGAATTTAACTTTTGGAGGGGATTTGAACACCCCCACCACCCCACCACCCCCCCCCCCCCCCCCCCCCCCCCCTCCCCCCACCAAGAAAATCTCATGAGAATTGAACTTGGGGAGCATTATTTGACATCACTCTAAAAGTTCCAATTCTTATGACTTTATTTTTTGGGGGGAAGGGCGGGAGGGAGTGGATTGTCCAAAACTACCTCGGAAGTTTCAATTGTTGTGACTTTTAAGGGGGGCTGTTAAAATTAGCCCCTATTAAAAGTCATGACAATTGAACTTTTGGAAAATCGCCCCTCTCCCCCAAAAAAGGTCATGAGAAATGATTTTTTAGAGGCTTTTTAAATGGTCGCCTCCAAATGTTGAATTTTCATGGCTTTTTTTTACATAGGGGGTGTCTGTAGCTTCCTCTAAAAGTTCAATTCTTGCAACTTTTAAGGGGGCTTGTTTTGACAACCCCCCATAAAAGTCACAACAATTGAAGTTTTGGAGGCAATTTTGGTCAAACCACCCCCTCGCCCCTCTCAAAGTCATGAGAATTGAAATTTTACATGTGGTTTTTAAACAACTACCTCTGAATGTTCAATTCTCATGAATTTTGGGGGAGAGGGATATTTTGGTGTATTGAATGGGGAAAGGGGACATATGGGTAGCATGGATGGGTAGAAGTGGGAGGTCGAAATATTGTTTACTGAGATCTATAATCCTAACGTTAGAGAATGAGAATGAGGCTTAGGACCTAATGGCATAGTGGTTAGGGGGCCTAGAGGGAAGCCAAAGAGAAATTGATTTGGGAACCCCCAATATTTGTGCTAAGGGGCCCCATTATCAAAACCCATAAGCTCTTAATCTATAACCACTAAATTCCCTATTATGTTAGCCCCCAACCCATAATCCCTTAACCCCTATACTCATAACTCATAAACCATTAACCCCTTGATCCCTTAACCCCTATATTCATAACTCATAACCCATTAACCCCTTGATCCCTTGAACCCTAAACCACTAACGCCTTATCCCCTAACCCCTAACTTAGAACTACTAAATCACTTAAGCCATAACCTCTTATCCTCTTAAACCTTAACCCTTAGCCACTAATGCATAAAAACTTTAACCCCTAACCTCTAACCCCTTAACCCACTAAAACCTAGATCCCATAACCCTTAAGCCCTTAACCACTAAATCCCTTGAACCCTAAGCCCTTGGTGGTTAACACTTAACCCCTTAAGACCTTAACCACTGAGTCATTAACCACTAACCCATAAACCCCCTAGACCTAAACCCCCTAGCCCTCAACCCCCTAACCCCTAAACCCCATAAGATTTAACCCTTAACCCCTGACTCCTAAACCTATTAACCCTAAACCCCTTAACTCCTAGAATCCCTAAGCCTTTCTCCCAAACCATAGGTTCTCCAACACTAATCCTCTTGGTTAGATTAGGCTTGGGTTCAAAAACCCCTCCAAATACAACCTCCAAGCACTACTAGGGTCCTACAAGTAAAAGAGCCACAAGGTCCCCAAATCTCATCTACATTTTTTGGAGAATCACATTTCCCCAAATTATCCTCCACATATTTTCTTTCAGAAGGTAGAAATAGAGTCTTCTATAATACACAAATGCATCAATGTTCATAGAAATCAAGTAAGTTTCATCTCCTTGCATGAGCTAAATATAATTCATGTAAACTCAAAATAAAAATGAGGATAAAAGGTTGTCCCTTCAACTGTCATCATCCTTTAACACAAGACTCTTCAAGTCTACAATATTTTTCAAAGGTTATTTCCGCAACATGCTCAAAACAACATTTAAATTCCATTAGTTTCCTTCAAGTCGCAATTGATACAAGCAGTCTTCAACTACATGAATGGTGAAATCTTGAACCTATCCATATCTAGGTTCATCCCCTTTTTACCTCCTTTTTTGTGCCTTGAATACAAAGCTGACCAAGGTCATCTTACAATTGGATCTCCCTTTTGCATCTGATGAGAATATCACCCTCTTATTGAGGAATGGATTTCTTCCAAATAGAATTTACACTCATACTCTCAACATATTCAAGGCTAGAAGATACATAATGAGGAGAAAGCATAGGTCAAACTCAAAATTATTTTCAAGCAAATGTTAAACATACATAAAAAGTTAAATATTCTACACATGTAATTCTTACATTGTTGGTCATTTTTTTATCAACTCCAGTATTTTATTTCCCCACTTCCATCGTAGCTTTCCATTCCATTAATTCTTCAATAACTTCTTTCGATTTTCTAAGTTCCTTGTCTTTTTGTCACAATTTATCTTTTGTATCATGCAATTGTAGTTGATAGGGGAACCACCAATTGTTGTGATAAGGGGATTAGCGGCTTCCTTATCACAACCCATAATCCCTATTGCATTTAAGCTCTTAGCCAAGGGGACCCAAGGGTGTAGTTGTAAGGGACTTGGGACCAAATTTTTGGGTTCATAACATTAGGTGAAGTGGAATAGTATGACCAAAAGGGTGTCAGGGGTATCTTGTAGTGTGTTGAATTTGGAAATGGGACACAAGGGTAGCATGGATGGATACAAGTGGGAGTTTAATGCATGGTTTACTAAGATGTATAATCTTATAATTATAGAATGAGAAGGGGGCTTAGAACTTAATGTCATAGGGGCTAGGGGGCTTATATGGAAGGAAATAAGAGAAATTGATAGGGGAAACCCTAATAGTGGTGATAAGGGGATTAGGGGCCCCATTATCACAATCCATAATCCCTTAACCCATAACCACTAAATTCCCTATCCCCTTAACCCGCAATCCATAATCCCTTAACCCTTACACTCATAAATCATAATCGTTAACCCCGTGGCCCATTAAACCTTAAGCCAATAACTCCTAACCCAGAATCCATAAACCCCCTATGCTCTAACCCCTTATCCTATTAATTTGTGACGCTTAAATCCTAACCCCTAAACACCTTAACCCCACACCCCTTAACCCCTAATATATAATACCTTAACCCCTAAATCCCTTGACTCACAAGCCCTTGGCCCTTAACCCTTAACCCCTGAAGCCCTTAACCACTAAGCCTCAAAGGAAAAAAACAACACCTCAAAGCATCACACTAACCTCCTAAGAGAATATTCACCTCTAACTGATCATATTGCAACCATCTGATTTTTAGAGAACTAGGTAATGGTTTCCAGGGTATGTGTTTGTGGGTAATGGCCTTATTACAATGTATACCAAATTTAAGACAATTTTATAATTTGAAAAGCCTCGATTTGAAGTTCTCACAATATCTACACTTTGTGTTGAGATGGAGCTTGTACTCATCTCCCACAGAAGGAGTTGGTAGTAAATAGATTACTCATAAAGACAAGGCCTCTCTATCCCTAATGCATAAGGAGAAAACCCTCGATACAAATGTTTTGTTTGTTGAAAAAGCTCAATTGTGTCAATGTAGAATACTATACATAAAAGAAAATAAAACAATATTATCCACATTAATGCTTGCAATAGCCTCACATTAGCGATGACTGGTGAGCTAGGGGGCGAATGTGGAGCACTATTAAAGTTACATCACATTTAAATTCCTTTTACATCGTGAGGTTGTTACCTAATAGGGTTTATGCATCATCACTAGGAAGCATGACACATTTTTTTTGGGGAGCAATTAAAGTTGTAACACAATTCAAGTTATATACACCTTCAATGTAAATGACATCATTGTATGTTTGTGTAATGTTTTAGAGAGGTTATTTATAGATAGTGTAAAATTCAGTTTACTAGGAATTCATCTTTTCATGGTCTCGACTCTAACATGAATTTGTGCTAGGAACACTTCATGAAAAACGAAAGGGACCTTATTGTTTAACCCACATATGCACAATAACATTGGATGCTTCCCTTCAAATTCCCCGTAGTCGGTTTGAAGTGGGTTTACAACGGCATCGAGTTGGAACTAATAATCATGATCTTCCTCTTCTCACTAACATCTGCTAGCTTTGACATATACATGATATATAGTTAGAGTATTACTGCATCTATAGATGCCCCATTTGCTATGAGATTGAAGGGATGTTCTATGGTCTTTGTAAAGATTTGGATGGGTCATTGTCTACATTTTTTCAATACATGTCTAGCTCCTTTTATGAAAAAGGTCCTTGGATTTAGATCTTTATATAAGGCATTATGTGGCCTTCCCATTTTGAACTCTTTTAAGGGAGCCATCTCCTTCCATGTTGCATTTCCTACTTAGAATAGAAATTAATGAACCAAGATGTCCGAAGACTATGAAGCACATAATGTATGTGTGTTTCATTACAATAATATAAAAATAAATAGAAGGCATAGAAAATCAAAAAATAAAATAACTTGATTTATATTTTTCTAACTTATATTGTCCCCACCACCCCCCTTTTCTTTGGTTTTAAGTCATTTTTTTGACCCCCTTTTAATAAATTATATGCTCCTTTTGTTTTCCTTAACTTAATTTTTTTTTATCCTTTCCTTACTCTTTATAATTTATATTAGTATTTGATATTATTTATAAACTCTTACCAACGGTTTTTATAACTTACTCTTAACCTTATTATTAATTTAAACTTACTCTTAACCCTCTTATTAATTTATGGAGTATTCTTGATAATAATTATAACTAAATTTATAATAGTAAATAATATCAATCTCCCATATGGAATATTTTGAAACTTGCTTTTGACCTCTTTATACCCTTTGCGTTTTAATTATATAACTATGTTATTAATTCTTATAATTTATTATGATTTAATATCATATCCTAACAACTATTTTTATTAAAGCTTATTTTTATTCTCTTTAGTAATTTTCTTAACTATATTATTATTATTGGTGCTAGTTTTCAACGCATAGTTTTAACCTTGGACAATGATGCATTTTTACTATTTATTTATAAAAGATTTGTATAATTTTTCTACCTTTTCTTAAAGATGAACCACATTGGTTAGTAATCTAAAAAACATTTATCTATTAACTTGATTTTGATTATATATATAAAATTAAAATTAAAATAAGTTTAAAAGTTAGAAAAGAAAAAAAAACTCAATAATTATTCTTGATTATTAAAAAAAAGCCGGGGAAAATTTATATTGAGAAAACCAATAGCGAGAAAACTAGTTGAGAGGTTTTCTTTAGTGACAAAATTCGTTAAATCTTGTAAATCCCATATAAAAACACGCATATAGGGTCAAAATTATAGAAGTTGGATGTCATATGTTCTCAGACATTTACTCATAAAGTTTGAAGAATAAATTCTCATGAAACATCTGGGAAGAAGAAGCAATGGACTCTAACATAAACGTCCTTGCTTTTTTTATGTTGTTACTTCATAATTGATTTGTTTTCTCGTAATTGGGGTCAACCGAATGGCCCCATTGCAATGATAAAGTGGAATTATTGATATTCCGACCAATGTTTCAATCCCTCATAGATATGGTCTATGATTGTCTTGTGGGTTTTTTCACCAGCTCTGAGTTGACCATCCTAAATAGTCTCACCCCACCCTCACTCACTTAAGAAAAAGAATGGGGTGGTGATACTATTCCATCGCTTGCGGAGCTCCTCCCCCATCTTCCGGATGGAAGGGGAAGGGGAAGAGGAAGGAGAAGTTGCATAGGTGGGTGGTAACCCTAAACTTTAATGAAATTTGATGATGAGACTTCTAAGAACATGACACAAGAACATCTACCTGTTGAGCTAATCTTATGCAGTAATCTTATCCGGTTTGTTCTTGACAAGTTAATTGTATTAATCACCATTAATAACATATCTTAGTGACTCTATCTTATTTGAGATAAGGGAGATGTCTTACATTGTATGTGACATTTGTCAATGCATAGGTACCCCGAGGGATTGTGTTTTATTAGGTTTATTTGGAGCACTCTTTCCTTGGAAGAAGCCTTCTTTGGTAAATGTCAGATATTGTTTCTTACTATTATTAAATTCAAACATCAAAACAATGGATGTTGTTGTATATTGGAAAAATAATATAAATCTACAACTATAAAAGTTAAATAAGATGTATATGCAGGGAATTAGTGGAAGAAATAAGGGATTACACTTTCCTTGGAAGAAGCCTTCTTTGGTAAATGTCAGATATTGTTTCTTACTATTATTAAATTCAAATATCAAAACAATGGATGTTGTTGTATATTGGAAAAATAATATAAATCTACAACTATAAAAGCTAAATAAGATGTATATGCAGGGAATTAGTGGAAGAAATAAGGGATTACACTGTGGATATCACATGTATGTTGAACATCCTTTTTTTTGTGTATAGATCATTTTATTTGTTATTATACATGGATATGATAAATCTACAAATGTGATTTTGTATTATGGTGTATCCCATCAAATGTCACTTTCACCATTTCCGTACAAAATAAGAGATCGGAGCATACCTTGCCCAAAATATCAATTTCTCATGTGATATTTTCTTTAATAAAAAATTCATTGTTTTCCAAGAAATAAACTATAGAGGGTCAAGAATTAAATTTTAACTTCATTGCTCATATTCTCACTATTCCATTGATGTAGAGGTCAACATATCATTGATACATTTTTTTTTAGGAAACATAGAGAAAAGATGTAGTTGAAGTAGAATTTTTTTTCTACTATTGTGTGGTATTATAAAATTATATGGGATTGCTTCATTTAGAAAGCTTCACACAGGGTCCCTAACCTATAGTTGGTGCTTCATCCTTTGGAATCTCTACAACATTTATTTTGGTGTTGTTGTAGGTGCAAGGGAAACTCTCATTTCAGGGTTTCCTTCTATTGAAATATCTTTGAATTGGTAAGGATTGATGTAGTTTGATTTAATTGGGCCTTAATATTTTATCCCTTTTACTAGGCATATTTGTATGATGATTCTTATGTTACATTTTGGTCGGGGAAAAAACTTAGAGCAATCACAATGATTTCAAGGAAGCAGTGGAAGTATGTATACCTTTAATATATGTTGTAGTACAAGATACCGAAAAATATATTTCCCAAAGGTTGTCTACTAAAGGTTGATATTCCAACATGCCCATCTACGAATAAGGTTATTATTCCATGTAATTAGTGCCATTTATGAGACTATTTCCCATTTAGACTCTAGTTTGCTAGTGTTTTTTTATTAAGGATGCCAACTATTTTTTGACCAACATTTAAATACCATGTTAAAATACATTTAACAAAACGTAAAGAATTTATTTAGCAATGATTTTAATTTACTATGATCTATCTATTTTAAATTAATTTAGCCTAGTATTTTTGTCAAAATGTTACTATAAATTTATAGAGAACTAGGACTACAAGAACAAGGCTATGGGTTCGTGTAAGTATCTAAGGGTCAAGACTAGGGGAGAAGGTTTCCAATAATGTATATTGGAAAGGTCAAGGCTCGTGAAACCTTCAAAGAAGCCCATAAGTTGAAGCAAGACTAGACTAAGGTTACCTCTTAGGGAAAGCAACGAGGGCAAGGAAATTTATGGATAAGATTGAAGTGGATTCCCAAAAAAAGGATATAATTTGTGAAAAATTCTATCCCTTGATTTTTACGCTCTTCAATTCCAAAATCTCACCTTGCCTAGGGATTCACACCAACCCCTAGTTAGCAAGCTTGGCCATAAAGGGGCCAAATTTAGAGAAAAAGAAAACATGGAATAAAAGGGAGTTTGATCATCAACCAAATGGACCAATAGCTTTTTCCTTGGGAGTATGGAGTCTATAATCTTTCAAACTAGCCATATAGTCTCTAAGGAGGCCAAAATTTTGATACCCTAGCAGTAAAATTTCAAAAATTACCTATGCAATGGAAGGTGGATTTTTTCCATGGGAGAGCTATCATAAGTTCACAACTAGGACATTCATTCGCATGTTAGGTATGAGTAGCGCATTCAAGAGATCATATAGATTAACATTCAATATGTCTTCAAAAAATTAGGGCACAATTACAAAAGCTAGATTCAACAATATTCGATACATTATACATGGAAAAGAGAGATATTCAACATTTAGATACACATACAAGATAACATGACAAATATTCCATTCCATTCATCCAAAGAATAGATGCAAAGCACAACAATTTAGCTCCAAATACCAAAATGCGTTAATATATCCAAATTCTCCATGAGTACAAGAGTCCAAAATTGCTAAGAAGGCCAAAACTCCAAGTGTGATGTGATTATGAGTTATGAGGATGAATTATTCCTATTATTATAGGAGGAGTTTGGATCCTATTCTTATAGCCATGCAATAAATCAAGTATAACCCACACATGTGAGCCAAAATATTGTATATGCTGATTTCATGCATGCATGATCCTTTTCTAGGCAAGCATTGAGGGCTAAGGGTGCCAAGATGTGAAAAGAAGCCCTCTAAAATTCCAACTCGTAGGTTTGTGCCAATCTTCCTATGTGGTCCCTAAATGCATCATGGTGTCAATATGTGTTCTCATGGGTCTCAAAATGGTCAAAATGCATATCTCTGCTCCAATGTTGAGGGTTCCAAGGTGGTGCTATCCCTCCCATGTCTCAAGGTTTATTTTAATATATTATTTTAAAATATACTTTGATGATTTTCTCTAAGAGGATAATTGTAGCATTCAAGTCCCTTTCACAAATATAGTGATGTTTTTCTTTATTATATCCCCTCTTTTTGATATTTTCCCAGCATTGTTGTTTTCCTTTAAGATAGTTGGGAGTGTAAAGGTTGGCGATCCATTCTTTGATTTCCAAACCAAGAGATACATAATTTCTCTATATCTAGCATTGGTTACCTTTTTTGTTTCTTATACTTATCTTCCCTAGATCCTGCATGATGGCTAATCCTCATGCAAACTCTCTTGCTTTGTTTGCAATGCATCTGCGACCTTGCCGCATACCATTTTTACATAGTAATACACATTGACCATTTGGTTTATTGTATAAAATATGTGTCTAGTTTCGCAATTGATATATTCCCATTGCAACTATTTTCTCTTCCTAGGCGCATATAGGTCCATTATGCCCCATGAGAGAAATTTCACTTTGAACGATTGAGTTCATTCTGGAGAAATGTATCCTTTAAGGACAAGAGTTTCCTTGAATAAATTAACACTCCCCCCTCCTCTTGAAGCTTACCATTGTCCATTTTAGCTAAGTTTGTGTTCCTTCCTAAAGATTTGACAATTTTATTTGAAACTAATGTCCATACACTTGTTAAATATTGTTGAGAATATCTTGTTATTTATTGTTTTTCCCCTTTACTTCCCATCATCTGTTATTAACCAAAACAATTAAAATATCCTAGAATTCTTTTATTATTGATGCCTTATCGGTTGTATTACCTTTTGGTGTGTATAAATGAAGGAATTTGGTACCATGAATACTTCAATTAGTAGTAACAAATACATTTGTTATTGCAAGATTTCTTAAGGATTTGATCTTCATTCAAACATTCTGACCAACAAACCCTTTACCAACATTATTTTCAAGTATATATTGTGAACTCTCTTAATTATGTGCAAATAATCATATGGGAAATTATGCTTCTTAACTTTTTCTTAGTTTGATAATATTTTCCATGTTGTGAGGATTGCATTTTAGAATCATGAAAATCTTTGAAAGCACATAATTTTTCAAAAAATATACTAGGCCAACCACCAAACGCAATACTAGATTGGAATAGGAGAATTAACAAAGAAATAATCAAGGGAATAAATTAATTCAATCCTCTCCCTGTATAGGATACTTATTGGTTTGGAAAATAGGGAAAGTGGAACATGTGAGGGTTGATGTTGACCCCTAGGTAAAATGCATAATTAAGCGTAAATTACTTGAAATAATGTTGAAACCCATTTATGAAAAAGGTATTTTTACTCTTTATCGTATTTTAGATGAGGAGGCTACAAACCTATAGAAGTAGGGGAAAATGAACTTAGAAAAATTGGAGACAGATGCGAGGATACAAGGTTTTGGAATTCCTATATTGATACTCTTTGTAGAATCCATGTATGAATTAGAGAAGATGAAAACAATGTGGTCTAGTAAAGGAATGAAAGTCTGGGATCCTATTATGCAAACTTAGGTTATGAACAAAATTTCTCCTTAGAGACAAATCACTCATATTTTTTTGTGGAATATTGTTTGAAAGCTAAAGGTGCCAAAGAAAATGCATATATTAATGTGGATGCCAGTGAGAATAAGGTTCTAATGTGCAAATTCATGGAATAGAAAAGGTTTTGTAATCTATATCATGTGCAGAGGATAATGAGACAATAAATCATTTACTAATTGAATGTCCATATGTTAAGCAAGTTTGGCTAAATACAGAGCAGAAGAATATAGTACACAGAGCCATAATGGAAACTCAATGGAGGGACAATTGAAAAATTGGATAATTAAAAGAGAACTAAAATATCAGAGAGTAGTGCCATCCCTATATGCATAGGGATTCTAGTTGTCAAGGAAAATTTTCGCTTTGAAGAGAAATAAATTCTTCCATTCCAGTGCATTTTGGTGCTCCTTTGACGGGCTGGATAAGTACCTCAAGGAAATATTAGTGGTGGGTGTATTATGTATGATTTAGAAAGTCACTCCGAAGAAGAAGGCAAATCCTGGTGTTGCAAATAACAATTATGGAATATTCATGGTAATAATGTTGCTTCTCAAATTTGATTTGGATAATAATGTCAAGAAAATGCAAGTCTTTGATAATTCAAGCTTGTTAATAAGGTGGATGAAATTAACATGATAACTTTTAAATATCTCTCTAAATCCCTCAGGTGATGAGCTAAAATTAGTTGCAATTTATTTGCGTAAATCTCCTTTTCTCATGTCTTCAAAGAGAAAATATGATAGAAAATGTTCTTTCGAGCGAGGCACAAAAGGTAGAAGTTTAAAAGGTTATAATTGAAGTAAACAAGGATGGAGTAATGTATGTATCTAAATAAAATGTCTAGTTTCCTAATGCTAGTATGGGATACTTATAAATTTTGAATATTTATTGAAATTTTGGACTGTTTGAAGATTTTTGTTTTTCTTTTGTCACATATTAGGAGTTTTTGGTTTAATTCATTCCATAAAATGTAAAGGTTTTTTTCTATAAGGAATTTTAGGGGAACTAGATGAAAAATTATAAGCATGATTACGAAGATATATAAGTCTCTTTTTAATATTTGTAGAGGTAGCCATATGCTTACTTAGATCTTGTAAGTGCAAAAGTACATTAAAAGTGTAATTTATTTTCTTCTTGAAATGAAATGGCAATTCTTTCCTTGGAAAATAAAAGGAAAATTTATCTATATAAGTTGAATCCTATATATAAGAAAAAGGGGAGTTCAAAATTAGATAGATCCTCTATTTAAATAAGTTTAAAATTGATCATATGCATGTTTCCTACAATCCATTTACTTGTTGTTTATTAGTATGGATTTTTTCTAAAACATCAATATTTGAACCAATTATCTAGACATTACTATCTTGTTATCATTTCCTTTGTAAGGCCTATTATTATAGTTCTTTTTGAGAAGCATATTTTTAGGTAAACTCTATCATCACATTACATTTATATCAACAATATTATTTCAACCAAACTTAATAATTTAATCATACTAATTTGAATATATATACATACCTTGTTTTCCCGTCTGATGTAGATCCCTCGATGGCATTGCTCTGTGGCCAATCTGAGTCCGTTGTTTCCGTTATCGCACTAAACAATTCCTCCTTGCCTATTTGGGATCAACGTCTTTATCTCCTTGTTGTACTATGTAACAACCCCCCCATTTATACGAGTAATAGTTTATATTTGACATATTAATGGGGACCGTTTCTAGGAAAATTAGTGTCTTATTGAACGAATAACCCTCTAGGTTTGGCAGCTACCCTAGAAACAATAGTTTAAAGCAATTCAATGATCTTTCCTATGTGTAAAAGTTAAGAGAAAGATAGTAGAAAAGCAACCTAGAACTTTCGCTTGATCTCTTGCCTGATCTCTCTCTCCTTTGGCAGATCTAGTAACCCCTCCCCATACTTAACATGCTTGGAGAGTACCTGCACAAGTAAAGTAACAAAGAACTGTCAAAGCATCATGATCTATTACAGCAGAAACATTATAGACTCATATATATAATGAACAAATGAAAGCATTCACAATTACACAATCAATTGGGAAAAATCCTTAAGAAATTTATTAATAATAAGGAGAATTACAACCTAGTTGTCTGATCCAGCACCATCCTCCTAGCATCAATCCTTCTTCACCTCATGAATTAGCAAGAACACACTAACAAGAATACAATACTCTCTCCTCAATACTAAAAATAACAGCACTTACTTGCAATTCACAATAATTCAACCCCCTGATCTCTTGAATGGGAGATCCTTTTATAGATGTTTGCAAGGGTGTGAGTCATCCATGGGAATTGCATAGTGTCATTCCACTTGTTACAATTGGTTCCACAAGAGAGGGGAATTGGAGATGGTTTCCTAATACCTTTGGTCATCCTTGGGAGAATTCAGAGAGGCAAGTGGCACAGAAGAAGTTTCTAGAAGATTCCATGAGCAACCAACTAACAAATTGTCCTAGAAATTTGTCCATTCTCACCCATCACACCCTATAAAAGGCCTAAACAGTATGCATCACATTTTGACAGTGTAGTAGTCAGTATGCATCGAACTTTGATAGTGTAGCAGTCAGTATAGTTCAGTTTAGGCACTTTCTGGATGATTTCTGAGATGGAAATTTTGAGGAATGATGTATTCAGATGACTAAGTTTCTTTAGGTTATGAAACAAATCTTTTAGGGGTTGATGAGCCCTAATACGTCGACATATAATTTTTGGGTTGATGTGCCCAAATATGTCTATAATAATGACCCTTTTTTAAATTTTTTAGTCTTTGAAAAATAAATACTAACTCTCAGAATTTCCTTGAAACCCTTAGAAAACAACCCAATCTTAGGATCTTTATCACAAATCGCATTTTGCAGTTTTCCATGTGATAATTATAAACATCTTTAAGTAAATATAGAAATGCGATATGCAATGAAACCCCCCGTTGCAATATTCCGATCAGAATGCCTTGAGAACATGTGATTGCACTTCGCAGAGTCACAAATAAATAATGCATGCCATTTTGTCATCCTTCAACGATTTGTGAAATGCAATATTGTGATTTCGCAATCACATTTTGCATTATCTCCAGGTAATGCTATATTATAACATTTAAATTGTGATGCGCGAATAAATCATGAAGCATGGGAAGTTTCTGTGTTTTAATATAATAATGAGTAGTTTGACAGGGCAGTTAATGTTTAGCAGCCTGAGGAGAGGTAATGATGTTTCAAGTTATGGCTAGTTAACATTGAATATCTCGTTCAAAATCTTCCCACGATTTAAAATCATTTCAGAGAGCTTTTAACCTTAATTTCCCTATATCGTCTGTGCTAATATATCTCTTCCATTTTAGGAAAGCTTCAAAAGACATGTCATTGCGAAAGTGATGAAAAAGTAGAAAAACAAGAGCATTATAGAGTCTAAGCTATCATAAATGTCACCTATATTCTCTAATACAGTTTGGACTGCCGATGGGGGAGTGACAGCATGGGAAGTTGTTTGCAAAAGGCTTGAAGATGAGCATCCCAAAATTAACGTTGTAAAGGCAACGACTGACTCAATAAAACCTTTGGGAGTCCAATTCAAAGATGATGCATGTTCCTTCCTTCATAGAATAGGAGCGAGCGCAAAAATACTCCCATTTATTGATATGATTAGGTTGGTGGTGGAAAATATCAGTATTGAAGACAGGAAATTTAGGAACTTGAGGATGGAGCTCATGGGGTCATTTAAAGCTGACAACCTGAAGCAAATGTACCATATAATTGAACCTTAGGACACATATGACAAGTTATACCTAGCCAGCTTTGCAAAGAAAAATGAAGAACCTTTCAAGATGATCCAAGGCTGGAGAGTATTGGAGAACAAGTTCAAATATGATAAAACGGGTATGTATCCTGTAGCTTCCTTAGCAAATCCCTACAACTATGTAGTTGCTATGTTATGTAGGCTATATGAATTACTTACTAATGCTACGTTTTCCATAGAATGGATTCCATTAATTGATGTGTGCGTCAATTCCCACATAATGAATGGGACACTATCCTATTTGATAACTTAGCCACTGCCATCTCTGAGTATAGCCAGAAGAGATCTTCCCCCACAGAGAACCTTCCTCCATTTTATTTCAGTGCATACATCATGGATGCCATCTGTTTCTGCACTAAATTTCCAATCATGGGTTGCAAATGGACTTTGCAGGACCCCTACCCTATCCATCTTAGCCATAAACAGAATTGGGAATCCAATTATATACCCCATTTTTATAAAGTATGCCATGTTTCTATTTTACCATTGTATCAATTGATTTTTAATAAGAAATCCCCCAGGTTTTCCAAAGAAGCTACTACAGACCTTCTCATAGTAAGAAAGTATTTTGTTGAAGAATGGTTTACATACATCAAGGTTTTTGGCAATACAACGAACCCACTTGTCCTCCCTTTGTATGTCTCTGATAAACTATTAGCAAGAGAAATAACCCACTAGACTATTGGAAAAGGCTTGACCAAGACCCTAAATGATAACAAAAATTCATTGTGGCCATATTTTCCCATTCGATGTGGTTCCTTTTCATAAGAAAAATTGAACCATGAAACTAAGGAATCACTAAGCCTAGAGAGCCACAGGCTCCATACTATGACGAAAAGGATATTTGATCCAAACAAAATAACACATAATATTACTACTATGGTGAATGTTAGCATCCTATATCAATAGGTTCCATTTTTCATGATTGACAATGGAAGTGCCAAAAATGTTCATCCTTTTCATGCTGCAAAAGTTCCATTTTTGAAGAATTTCACAATTAAGGGAGGGCCAAACAACTTAATATTGGCCTCCCTAGGTTTAAATTTCTTGTTTTAGAAGATAGAGAAAGAAAATCTGTCCAAAATGTTTAAACTTGGCAGATTATTAGCTAGGTAGAGAATTAAGGAGCCCAACTGCTTAATCTGGGCCCTTGGAAGAAATAAGGGTAGTTTTTAGATAGGAGGGCAGTTTAAAAAGAAAAGGCAATCGGGGCTTGCAAGTCTAAGTGCACCCTTCCTAAAGTAACAAAAAAAGCTAGGTGTATTAGGCTGAGTAGGTAGCTTGGGGTTGCAAAAGCAAGATCATCTTTAGTTTTGACCTAAACAAAGAAAGCTCATCTCACTAGAAGCAAGAGTGGCGTGGCAGTTGTTTGATGGTACAACAAGGAAGCATGTCTAACTCCCCCTTCATCCCCTCAGAAATCATTCACTAGCATCCCATCAAGGACTTTGGGATCTGCCCAAAAAATCCATTTTCACTCCATTCTTGTTGAAAACCAAGTTGACTTCTGAAGTTGACTTACTAAAAAGAAGCAACATTTCTTGTGTAGAACCTTTTCCCCATATCCTATTCAAATCACATATCTAAGTTCCATATCTTGAACTTGGCATCATTTCCCTTACATTTCCACTTCACCAAGTCATATTAACTCCTAATTCTACTATATAGCTCCCTAATTACTTTCCCATCCCTATTCTACAAAAAACTATATAAAAAACCCCAAAAATACTAAATATTCATTCGCATGGCAACTATAGCCTGATAACAAGAGTCGGGAAATATTAGGTTCATTTGGGATCTAATATTAGCCTTTCCGCATTCACTTACCCTTAGCATTTATTTAACACCCTGTTAAATAAATAACTATGTTCAGCCACCCTCCTCACACACATTATTGGGGTTTTATTAACATTTGATTGATAAAACAGTCAAATCCTGAGCGCGCATTTAACCCAAAACTTAAGGTTTTAACCCACCCGCAGCCGTGAAAAATTTCCGATTATCAGGCACGCTGTTCTGCTAAAACCCGATCGTTTTGCCCTCCCGTCCACTGTTGGATCACTCCCCACAGATCCAACTCTCCTCATGCATATCGAGCGCCCCTTCATAGCGGTATGATAGTACCCGATGGACGATGGTTTCACCATCGTACACCGGGACAGCTATCGGTCACCTATTGCATCAGGCCGCCCCTGACACATATCGCTCCCGTACCAAAAGCGGTCCGATGCAAACCGCTTACCGCCCTCCTGTAGGTTTTAACCCCGTACAGAAATTACCTACATACGAATTCTAAATCACAAGAAAAATAAAAAATGCGAGAGCATAACACATAAAACACATATACACAGATATTTCCCACTGGATCTCAAAACCGAGACTACCAGCTTGATTTTTCATTATGTTCCTTTCAATGTTACAATACATATTTATACATGCCGAAGCATCCAATACCATGGACCGAAAATGATCGCTTCCAAAACCATGGACCGAAAACCATCGCATCCAAAAAACATGTGCGAAAATCATGCACAAAACCATAGGTGGGTCCGCCCAACCTAACATAGGGTCCAAAACCAAAATTTTCTGGGGCGTTGCCCGGACACCATAAAGTGCGGTTACGGGTACCCCTCAAACCCCCTGTTAACTATGTGGAAAGAATATAACACAACCCAGCAATCTCCCACTTGTTGTTTTCTTTCCATAGGGGGCCACAGGAGAGCTTAGTCATTTTTCCAGCCCTGAAACGCCCATTGTTTCTCTACACCAAGAGAACTTCTCAGAGCTCACAGAATTTGTCAATGCATCTGCAGTATTCTTCAAAGTGTCCACCTTCACCAGCAACACCTTTTTGTCTTCTATCATATCCCTCACAAAGTGATACTGAACATCAATGTGCTTTGTCTTTGAATGATAAGCAGGGTTCTTTGCCGAGAAAATTGCACTTTGGCTGTCACAGTCTATCCTTATAGCTCCCTGTACTAACCCCATACTTGAACACAATCTCTGTAACCAAACTGCTTCCTTGCTTGCATGAGTGGCTGCCATGTATTCTGCCTCTGTAGTTGATAGTGCCACTACAGATTGTTCCTTACTCATCCAACTGACTACACCTCCAAATAGGTTAAACACATACCCACTTGTAGATCTTCTTTGATCCAAATCTCCAGCCCAGTCTGCATCAACAAAGCCATGAATATCCAACACTCTGTCCAATCCTAGTCTTCCTTGGTAGCATGGACCATAATCACTAGTGCCACGCAAATACTTGAAAACCTGCTTCACTGCTATCCAATGCTCCTTTCCTGGTTTTGACATAAACCTGCTCAATAATCCCACTGCAAGTGCAATGTCTGGTATAGTACAAACAATTGCATACATTAGGCTACCGACTGCACTCGCATATGGAACATGGGACATGTCTTCTTCCTGTTCTTGTGTCTTGGGACATTGTTCAGTAGATAACCTCACACCTACAGGAATAGGAACCTTCACTGGTTTACTATCCTTCATATTAAACCTCTGCAGTATTGTCTCGACATACTTCCTTTGGTTTAACCAGAGCTTCCTCTTTGCCCGATCTCTTTTAATTTCCATGCCCAAAATATAGTTTGCAGCAACGAGATCTTTCATGTCGAATTTGGAGGACAATTGGGTCTTCAAATCCTGGATAATTTCTTTGTCATTTCCAACCAGCAACATATCATCCACATACAAGACCAGATAAATAACATGGTCACAATTAATTTAAAATACACACAGTGATCTGCTTTGCTTCTGGTGAAGCCAAGTCCCCGTATAAATGTATCAAATTTCTGATACCACATCCTTGGTGACTATTTTAACCCATACCGAGACTTCTTTAACTTGCATACAAGTTCTTTCTTACCCTTCACCGCAAAGCCTTCAAGTTTCTTCATGTAGATTTCCTCTTCCAAATCCCCGTGAAGAAATGTTGTCTTCACATCCATCTGTTCTACCTCAAAATCAAAAGCAGCAGCAACAGATAAAAGTATTCTAATAGAAGTTACCTTGGCAACAGGAGAAAAAATATCACCAAAATCAATTCCCGGCACCTGGGAATATCCTTTTGCTACCAACCGAGCTTTGTATTTCTC
>APFE030658959.1:0-25599 GCA_000404065.3 Pinus taeda
GTTCAACAAACAATTACTCAGTGTTTTTAAAACCAGAACCGGTGACCAGACCAATCCACCTAATGAACCGGTTTATTGACCGAAATTAGTCTAACTGGGACTAGTTTGGTTTAAACGAACCGGTTTTAAAAAAATACATTAAATAATTATTTTTTTAATGAAAAAAACTATTTTTAAGATTTTAAACCATGATTCCAAGTCAATAGAGACAAAATATGCAAAGATTGCTCATTTGTATATCATCTAAAGGTGAATATATCAAAATGGCATCGAGTGCAATACATATCATCGACAAAATACATAAGCAATGAGGCTTTAAATGGCCTCTAGAGTGCAAAAACAAAGCCTACAAACTATGGGGCTAGTGGCCTTCTACAAGACTTAAGTCTACATATATGATAATACTATAATAGTGATCAACATTATCACTTGAAACTTCTCATGAGTCATCATGATCAAACTCAGTTGGTTGAGTCTTGACTTCCAAATTTTGCAGTCACAAACTTCTCTATTGGTTCAGTGACTTGAGTATCAAACTTCTAAAGGTACTCTGCCCTAATATGCCCTATTATTTCATTTGGTGCTCCACATGGCTTTACATGGCCTTCTATCCCAGCCAAGTGTTGCTTGAACCTGTTAATACCGCCTCCTTGAATGGATTTTTGGCAATATTTGCAGATCATTTTGCCATCAATCATATCACAATGAGCCCATGCAGTATCTCTAGCTTTTGGAGGCATGCTGACTACTACTTAGCTTAAAGTCTGCTGTTCCACTACTCTAGCAAAATGAGAGGGAGAGGGGCCTCTTAAAGGCTTGGAGAGGGTGTTTTTGGAGGGAAAGCACCCTTAGCTTCCCTCCAAAACCCTTAAAACACAGTAAAAAAGTCGCTTTTTGGGCTCACAGTGGGCGTGCCTCCTAACCGACCGGTTTTGGAAGGAACCGGCTGGTTTGATACAAACCGGCTAGTTCTGTCCTAACCGGCTGGTTAGGACTGGTTTTCTGCAAAAAATGGCGAAGTGACCCCTCTGACCGAGTTTTTTGGCCGGTTTCGATCGGTGGGCTTGCTAACCGGCCGGTTAGACCGGTAACCAGTTAGCAAGGCCGGTTTTGAATACTATGCAGTTACTAAACCCCAAAATCAAAATCAAGGTCAGTATAAAAGGAATCCCCAATTACAAATTCTTCAGAGACCTAATAATGATCAGCAGGTTCCCACTCCTTTATTGATAGATGACTAGCAACCTGATGAAAATACTATGACTATTACGGAAGATATCAATAACATGGATACTTCTTCTAATCAAACAATTATTATTCCTCTCTCACAACAAAGTCAGGTTCAAGAAGATCAAGAATCCTCACAGGTTTCTAAATACCATGCCTTCTCTGATTTTTTAATTGCAGAGTTGAACAAGAGATATGATCTTAGGCCTAGACCCGGCCCTGGAAGACCTCCTAAGGGGACTCCAATCATTGAACCTCGTACCAAAGCTGCTGAAACTCAAACAACTATTATTCGACCATTAAATCAGTCAATTGATATTGCTCAAAATGATAAAAATGCTTTGACTACATTTAATGTTGAAAAAGAGTTAGAAAGAGTTAAAATCCTAATTCCACTTTTAGAACTTTCCAAAAACCCTGGGTATAAAAATCAAGTCTCCAAATGGATACACAACACCTCAATTGATGCTGAAAGTGATATCATTAGTCTGCAAGATGAAAAACTAGCAGTTGTCTTTGGTCCTAGCTCAGATATGATAGATGAAATAGTGCCTCCTTTCTATGTAACTCTTAAGACAAATGATTCCATGTTATATAATTGTATGCTTGATTCTGGAGCATCACATAACTTCGTGCCAAAAATTATCATGAACCATTTGAAACTTGACATAACTAGATCCTATCATGACTTGTACACCTTTGATTTTAAAAGGGTGCCCTGCTTAGGATTGATTAAGGATTTAGTAGTCACCCTTCCCCAAATTCCAGTGAAAAGTGTAGTGCTTGATATAGTTGTCATAGATATTCCTCCCAAATTTGGAATGCTCCTTTCTAGGTCTTGTTGTACTAAATTAGGGGGAACTCTTCAGATGGGTATGTCTTATGCCACTATTCCAGTTTATGGGGGAGAACAACTAAGGTTATATAGAGAGGTAAGATTTGTGCACACTGTTTGCAAAATAGACCAGCCAAGGAATCATCCCATTTATGCAATTGATCAGGATTTTGGTTGCTTTCAACTCTCTTCAAACCAAATACATGAAACTCAAGTTAAAATAGAAGATGTAATTGAAAGTCCTGTACCAAATCAAACTGATGTATGGAAACTATTTTTTGATGGTTCTTGTACAAAAGATGGAGCAGGCGCTGGGGTAATTTTAGTTTCACTAGAAAAATAAAATATCACCCAATCATGCAAACTCAACTTCGAAGTTACAAATAATGTGGCTGAATATGAAGCTTTCCTTTTGGGACTGCAATCAGCCAAAAGCTTGAAGGTTCAAAACTTAAGTGTTTTTACTGATTCAAAACTTATTGTCAAACAAGTGAGAAATATTTGCTAGACTAAGCATCCTAGACTTAGGTCTTATCGAAATGAAGTTTGGGATTCAGTCGAAAACTTCTTTGATGCTTTTAATTTGACTTAAATTTCAAGAAATCAGAATATTCATGCAGATGCCTTAGCTGTTTCTGCTAGTTCATTTAAAATTCCCTATCAAACCAACCTACTCTATCAAATACAAGTCAAGTACAGACCATCCATCCCAGACAATCTAAAACACTGGCAGATATTTGAAAATGATGAACATTTGAAATCTTTTATGTAGGTTATAGATGAATTTTCAGTTCTACAAATTGATGAAGATAGAACAGAAAAAAAAAATGAAAATACAAATGGAAACGATACTTCAAATTTCAATTCAAAAATTGCTGATCATGACATTATTCAATTGTCTAACAATTTTATTCCCAAAGGCTTCATTCCTTCAGAAAAAATGTTTGATCAAAATGATGTCCTCTGAAACCCTCAGCCCATTTCTTCACAAGATGACATAGAAGAAATTAATATTGGAACAAATGATGATATTAAAAACATCAAAATCTGTGCATCTCTAGATCCTGAGATCAAAGCTCAATATCTTAAGTTACTTCAAAATTATAAGGATGTTTTTGCATGGACCTATGCTGATCTAAAAACCCATGATACTTCATTAATACAACATAAGATTCCTTTAAAGCCAGAAGCAATTCTTTATCAACAGAAACTTAGGAGGATCAATCCAGCTCTTCTACCAACTGTAGAAAAGGAAATTAAAAAAATGCTAGACGCCCAGATCATTCTCCCTCTTAGATATTCTAATTGGGTTGCAAATTTAGTTCTTGTTAGAAAGAAGAATGGATAAATCAGACTCTATGTGGACTTTAGAAATTTGAACAAAGCATCATTAAAGGATAATTATCCTTTGCCCAAAATGGATTAGTTACTTCAAATGGTTTCAGGAGCATAAAGACTTTCTATGCTTGATGGTTTTTCAGGCTATAATCAAGTAAATGTTGATTCAGTAGACAGAGAGAAGAGAACCTTTACTACACCTTGGGGTACATTCATGTATGCTAGAATGCCATTTGGCTTATCCAATTTTAGAGCAACATTTCAGAGAAGTATGGATGTAGTTTTTGTGGGTCAGGTAAATAAATTTGTGGTCATTTATCTTGATGACATAACTGTTTTTTCTAAATCTAATCAGAAACATCTAAAGCACTTGATGAAGGTTTTTGACAGGTGTAGAAAATTCGGAATATCATTGAATCCTATAAAGTCTCTGTTTGCTATGAAAGAAGGAAAATTGCTGGGCCATATAATTTCAAAAAAAGGAGTGGTGATTGATCTCGGGCATGTGTCTGCCATTAAAACATTGACCTTACCTAGAAACAACAAGGAGATTCAAGCTTTTCTAGGCAAGATAAATTTTTTAAGGAGATTCATCCCAAATTATGCTGAGATTGTAAAAGATATAACTGACATGCTCCGAAAAGATCATGAAGTTAAATGGACTGTCTCTTCCAGGCATGCATTTGATCAGATCAAGAAAGCTAACTCTGAAGCTCCCACCTTGGCCAACCCTGATTACACTAAACCTTTCAGTGTCTTTTCCTTTGCCTCAGAAACAACCCTTGCTGTTGTTCTATTACAAAAGAATGAAGATTCCCATGATCAACCCATAGCCTTTTTCAGTAAGGTTATGAGATATTTCGAGCTTAAGTATGACATAATTGAGAAGCAAGCCTATGCCCTTATTGAAGCCCTGAAATCATTTAGAATGTATGTTCCTATTACTACTTATGTTCCTAACAGTGCTGTGAAAATCGTTTTAACTCAAGCATACACTGATGGACAGAGAGGTAAATGGATCACTCAAATACCGGAGTTTGATCTAACTATCAAAACTACAAAGCTAGTAAAAGGCCAAGGATTAGCTAAGCTTCTCGTTGAATCCAATTGTAAAGTGCTCGGAATCAATTCTATTTTAGAGATACAAGTGAATAATCCACAAGAACCTTCTCAAAATTCAGATAAGAAGAATACAAAAGAACCTTCTGTCCTTGCATAAGAGGAGAATCCACAAGAACCTTCCCTTCATCCTGAAGAAAAGAATCCACAAGAACCTTTACCTTCAGATCAGATTTGCCCTTTATACATTGATGACAAATTTTGTTGTTAGATTGGTACCAAGACATTGCAAATTTCTTGATCCATTTTGAATGTCCAACATCATTCTCCAAAACCCAGTGTAAAACTCTCAAACTAAAAGCAGTGAAGTACTGTATCATAAATGCAAATTTGTACTGGAAAGACCCACTAAATATTTTGTTATTATGTTTAACAGAATCAGAAACTTAAGGAATCATTGACCAGTTTCATATAGGATTTTGTGGAGGACATTATGCTTGGAGACCAACAACATATAAGATATTAAGGGGAGGATTTTATTGGCCAACATTGTTCTTACAAGTAGGAGCAAAGGTCAAAGGTTGTGTTCCTTGTCAACTGTTTGCTGGTAAGCAAAAATTAGCAACTCTTCCACTAGTTCCATCAATAGTCTCAGAACCTTTTCTCCAATGGGGATTAGATTTTGTTGGAGAGATTCATTCCACTTCAAGTAATCAGCATAGATGGGTCCTCACTGCATCAAACTATTTCATTAAATGGGTGGAAGCAATTCCAGTGAGAAATGCTACTAATTCAGTAGTAATCAAATTTATTGAAGAGAACATCTTATCTAGATTTGGTTGCCCAATTCAAATTGTCACTGATAATGCAACAACTTTTTCTAGTGTTAAAATGATTGAGTTTTGCCAGAAATATCAGATTTTGTTACATCATTCAACTCCATATTACCCACAAGGTAATGGCCTTGCAGAATCCTCGAATAAAAGTTTGGTAAAGGTAATAAAAAAGACTCTAGCAGATCATAAAAATAGTTGGGACTCTCATTTAATTTATGCAGTATGGGCAAACAGAATTACTCCAAAGAGATCTACTGGAAAATCTCCTTTCCAGTTAGTTTATGGGAAAGATGTAATCTTCCCTATCGACTTGGCCTTCCCTGTTTTAAAACTCCTGTAGAATTCAACAGATGAACCTGATGATTTTTGAAGGAGAATAAATCAAATTATTGAATTAAATGAAAACAGAGATGAAATTCAATACAAATCGAAAAAGTATCAGAGCTTGTTTGACAGAAGAGCCAGGGAAAGGGACTTTAAGGAAGGTGATCTGGTTCTAAGATGGGATTCCAGGAGAGAAGAAAAGGCAAAACATGGCAAATTTGACAACCTGTGGTTTGGACTTTTAGCAATTACTGAAGTGAAGGGAAACAACACTTTTGTGCTACAAAATTTTGAGGGGCTATATTCCACTTATCCTGTAAATGGAAGGTTTCTCAAACATTACATTCAGTACTGAGAAGTTGAAGTAGATTTCATTACTACCATTGTAAAAACTCTAGTTTCTTTTACTTTTCAAGTTAGTGTATTTTTTACAGCAAAAGACTCCATAGCCAAAGGAGAAGGCACATGGATCTCCAGGTTCTCGACATTCTACAAGAGAAAGCAGTCCCTAGATGGAGCCGATGTTGTAGCATTTTTTGGTTTTGGTAAGTTAAAATAAATTAGTCCAAAAACTGAAAAATATTTTTCAAAAAAAATGTTAAGCTAGGATATGGACAAAAAGAATACTGAATAAAAATGTTAGGAAATATTTTAATAAATATGTACATGTCAAAGAAAAATGAAGGCAAAAATAAAATGTTGGGTTAGAGAGAAAAGCAAAAAGCAATAAACTGTGATAGTGTTGCAAATCTAAATGCCACTACTTCTACTCTAATTCACTTTTGAATAGTAGTTGTGTGCAGTTTGTTTAGATGCCACACTAGTTTATTTAATCCAATTATATAGTTTAACCATAATTGGATTTGTTTTAAATTGATTATCATAGGTAGAAAATAAAATTGGTTCAACAGTTTAATCTGAGCCAATGGAGAGAATAAGGTATAGAGGTAGATTATTCATGAAAAGAAATATTGGGTTGCTAGCTTAAATGCACTCTGAAAAATAAGTAAAAAACGTTAGGATAAGTAAAGGGTAGGTAGAAGAAAGGTTGGAGAAATACAAGGTTGTTAAAGCATAAGCACATTTATCATGCTTGATCCAATGTTTCAGTGTGCAGGAGCAGTTATGAAAGTGAAAAGATGTTCACTAGCTGATTTGATTAACTTCTCCTCATTTCATTTCATCCCCCACCACATACGTACTAATATCTCCATTATCCCACCATTTTTTGTTAAAATACCCTTTTTCCCTTCATTTTCACCATTGCCCTTTGGTTTCACACATTTTCCTAGCAAATTACCCTCCAAAGGTCATTTCCCAACCCAAAACCTCTTTTCCCTAGTGTGAGACCCATTCCCCTTTGAAGAAATCACTTTCCCCTTATTAATACCCCTATTTCACCCAAAAAACCCCTTTATTCTAAGTTTAAATTTCCCCCCCCGCATTGTTTAATTAACTCTGCCAATCCATATTTTTCCCGACAAAACCCTTTTAACCTATAAAGACCCTTTATCCTAAAGTTTTGTCTTCCCCCTGCTTTATTTTAATTAACTTCACAAATTCATATTTTCCCGATATAAAACCTTCTAACCCACCCCCTTGGTGCGGTTAACAAACCCCGCAACATTTAACCCTGGTCCCACTCCATAAACTCGTCCATTATATTTTTAACCCTCTTTATATCATTAAATAATTACAAATCATTTGTAATTATCCCTCGGGCCCTGCTAATCTTCGCCCGATTTGCTTTCATGCATCTCGACCGCGCGATAGCCCTCCGATCACCCTCTTCAAAGTCCAATGACCCACATCCATGTCGCGCACTCCCGACGTCCGACCTTTACCCCTTCAGTTACGTGGCAGCTTTACGTGAACTCGCGTGCCCTCATGGAAAACCGCCCAAGTGCCAAAAGCCGTGTGATGAACCTTAATACTGCCTCCCCGCGTAAGTCGAAACCATCCACTGTTCATTTATTGATTTCCGGGCCAAATTTTAAAACATTACCCGTTAAAAAGCCAAATCCCTCATTTTCACTCTTTTCGCTCGTTTTTTCACTGAAAGCCGTGTAAGCCTTCTTGCTCCACCCTAAGCATCTGCAACCCAATTTAACCATTGTTTACCTCCCGAAACACGCTCCAGACTTCGTCCACAGACTTTCTTGTTCCCTGAAGCCATTATCACCTCCCTGTCAACCTGTGTTTTTATTAATAAATTGTTTTATTTTGCACATGATTAGAAGGCCAGAAGCTTGGATAAACAATGTTGATACTAGTTCAAAACATGTTTACTTGAAGATTCGCTAAGAAATCTACTCAAAAGGCTTTATTAAGAAGGAAAAGACAATTATACACAGAGCAGAAGAAATCATTTACACAGAGGTAGTAATTGTTAAAACATAGATAAATCAGCAACAACATATCACATTTTCACATGAAGTCAAACAGGGCTTTAGTGAAATTCACTTTTACTAAAGATATAAATGCAAGATAAGAGTAAAAGATACCAGATGATGTGATTTAGTGTGACTGGTAAAGTAAACGCAGGTGACAGAGCATTCATGGTAAAAGACTAAATAGAGGAGACATATGAAGAAATACAAGGCAAAGTGTATCAGATGAAAGATCATAAGTAAATATGATGTCCAGCGTGAAAATCGAACAACATTCAACTTTTGGAGGAACAGTTAGCCAGCTTCAACAATTTTCAGTTTTTTTTCAGTGATAGTCACCAACAACACAACATCAAAATAGTGTTAGGTCAATTAGCAGTGATTATTTTGATTTTATAATAATCTATTTTTGTAAAAACAGTGTAGGATATTTTCTTAGTTCTACTGTTGTATAAATAACTCTCTTCACAAGTTAGTAATGGTTGCACCCTTGAAGAAATATTTCTAAACATTTGATGTACTTGATTTTTCTGGATCATTAATACAAAGCAAAAGATTCTGAATTCTATTTTACACAGTTTGTGTTTCTTGTAAGTTTTTCCAGTATTACTCATTATGTTTTTCTTCATGTTCTTATGTCTTATAGAGATAACTAGGTAGAAATAATTGGGTTTCAATCTATTCTTATAAGCTTCTGAAGTGATAATCTATAAAGAGAATGAATTAATGTACTGTTTGTTTAATTAATTCCCTTTGAATCAATAAATCATCAACATCTTTTGTAAGCTTAAGCATATTCTCTTAAACCTTCTGAACATAGTTTAAAGGTTTTCATACTTATGATTATTTAATTTTCAATTTGAAAACTGTGATAATCATATTATTTCTCTGTTTCTGATCGCCACCATACAAGCTATATCACTGTGTGAAATTTTATAGCAACCCTCTGCTTTGAAATTACTATTATTCACAAGGTTAGGCATTACAGTGTTACATCTATTTCATACATTGGTCCTCCAAATTAAAACGAAAGCCCCAAAACAATTATCTTAGATGCTCTGGCATGATAGTTGACCATTATCATCTCAGAGATACAACAAGAAGCATCCTTGGTAGATAATGAAATCTTTTTCCCTAACGATCCAAATTTGGATTCCTTGGAATATTCTTGATCAAGGTTCTTTATTCGTCCAACTCTACATATAAGCCCCCTCGAGAATTTGCCCCATGTGGCTCATGGAACTCACCTTACTCCCTATTGGATCAAGTTATACTCGGCGCTTGCACTCATTGGCCCAACCAAAATCTGCATCATAAAGTTAGAAATACTGGGGGGGGTGAATCAGTGTTTCATTCCCAATTCAAATTTACTTAGTTTATATCATTAACGGAACACAATGTTATAGATGTAGAATAAGAAAATAATTTTATTAATAAAAACAATGAGGACTCCAATCCTATACAATAGTTCAGGCTCTAATCAATACAATAAAATTCTAACTTCTTTAAGGCTCCAACCTTGAATGAGGACTCCAATCCTCAAATATCAATCCAGGCTCCAACTTGGTACCAACAAGGCTCCAACCTCTTCTCAGGACTCCAATCCTCAAAAATCAATCCAGGCTCCAACCTCTCTTATGAGGACTCCAATCCTCAAAAATTAATCCAGCTCCAACCTTTTCAAAATACTTTGAAAATATTGTCTATAGTGGTTGCTCAAAATTGGGTCACCAAAATCTGCTACAATAGGTATCTTCAAGTCTGCTCCAGGGGTCTCCAAGCTTAGCATCAACAAGTTGTCCAAGTCAACTTCAAGTTTGCAGCAAGCTGCTTCAAAGGTATTCTAAGACTATTACAGTACTTGCTCAAAGAGATACAAGTTGAGCTCCAAATGTGTACTAGGTAATCTTAAAAATCCTCTTCAAAATGGTCTACTTCAAAATACTTCAACAAATAAGTCTTCAAATATATCTTCAATAATATCCCAAAGATTTTTTCATATGCTCCTAAAGAAATATTCAAAATTGATCAAGTAGGTTCACAAAGAAGAGGCTTCAAAGAACCATCACGATCATCCAAACAAGTACATCATGTTCTGATACATAATTTGATCCAAGTTGAGTCTCCACTTCCCTCCAAATCCTCTGTTCACAAAGTGATTACATATGTGTTTATAAGCTGATCCAATTCAACTTTCAAAATAAGATCAAGACTTAAGTTCTCAATCAAGTATATAGTGCAAGCCTCTATTCACTATCTGAATATAATTCAAGCTTGTGTCTACTGTCCTAGTCAGAGTTCAAGTCTTTGTCCATAGGTCTGAAACAAGGGAGGTTTGAAATTGCCACAGGTCCGAGCTTTTGTGCACTGTTCTAGTCATAGTTCGAGCTTCTGTTCATAGGCCTAAAACAAAGGAGGTTTGAAATTGCCACAAGTCTGTAGAATTTCCACGAAATTTTGATCTACTAATATGAACAATTTGAAAACGATTTTTTCTTTTCGCATAGACTCATAATTTCTCTACCAAATAGGAGCGGAATAGAACAGAAATAAAAGACACAACTTCACACAATAAACAACACACTTTTTCTAGGGAACCCAACTGAGAAAACCCTTGCTTGCTTCAAAATTTTATTGATAGAAAATTGAGCAATAGATCTCATACAAATACAAGTTTTTTCAATATGAAAATACAATGGTTCTCCTTCCTGCCCTAGGCCTGAAACCCCTGCTTGATCCTTGATCTTCTTCCTCCTTGTATGCGCACTAGAGGCTTCGATTTTTTTGCACAATTCCTTAGGAATAGCCTCCTATTCCTTAGCGCAACACGATCTCTTATTAAATAGGGAATTTCCCTATTTCTATGCGCACTCCAAGAAAAAATTGCTCTCCACAATAACTCGCACAAGAAAACTCCTTGGCACCTTCCTTCACAAGCTCACAAAAAAAATTATGATCCAATTGTGTGCCTTCGATCTCCTTATAAACTCTTCGATTAGGCTATTGTTAGTTTCTAAATTAGGAAGTTGACGTGGAGCTTTTCTAGTTGTTATGAACATAATTCATAGCAAAATAAAATAAAAATAACTAATGTAAATGATAAAAATGAAATAATGATTATGCTAAATAGTCATCAAGTTAAGTGAAAAGGCTTGTCTAAAAGACAGGTCCAATCGTGAAGGGACACATGCCTAGTATATATGTGGGTTTCATTGTAACATTCATCTTGTACATTATATATATATATATATATATATATATATATATATATATATATAATTATATATATATTATTACAAATACCTTTTTGTATATTTTTACATTAAAGTCAACGAGCTACACAATTGTTTCTTCAGTGGTATCGGAGCCATGCGGAGACTTTGAACATTTATCTGTTGTACAATATAACCATGCGAGTTCTTTGAACATTGTTCACCGCACAATACACCGTTAAGTTTAAGTCCTGAATGCGTTGAGTAGTTTCATAAAATTCAAGAAAAACTTCAGCAATGGGGAAAATCATATGCAGAAATTAAAGCACGTCTAAAGGAAATCGATAATAAGGTAGATGATAGCGATGGTGAAATGAAACATGTTGAAGCGAGAGATGATTATAATGTTGAAAATTCCGATGAAGCCGATATAGATCAGGATGATGATCCAGATGAAGCTGATCTTGATGTGGATGAGAATGATATAGATCAAGATGATGATCCAGATGAAGATGATGTGGATGAGGAATATCTTGAGAAACAAGAAGATGAACAATATCATAACAATGAGGAAGATGTAGGAGACGACATTGATGATAATGAAGAGAAAAATGTGGAAGAAGAAAAAGAAGAAGAAATTACTTTTGATAAAGAAATTGATATGAATATGGAAAATTCTGAAGAAGAGGTTATGTCAAATACGAATTATGATAGTGAAGATGAATATGCGGCTTTGCATGCTTTTCGACGTCTTAATACCTAGATACAACGATCAATTTAAGATCCTAGCCCAAATCACTTTCCTAAGTATGAGGAGGAGCCCCCAACAATCCTTGAATGTTTTATCAAATTTTACAAAACATCTTCATAAGACGATTAATACTCCACAACTTGTAGCTATTCAGTGGGCTGCTGTGCATATTGCTGCTGGTACGAATGGAGTTGGGTCTGTTATGTGGCAGGAGCCTTGGCCTTTCACCTTGGTATCAAACACACTAAGAGAGGAGAGATCCGGGTCAGACAGAAAAGCTGAAAGCTACTCTTTGAAGTAAGAATTCAAGGAAAAAATGAAAATGAAAAAGTTCAAGATGATGCTGGAAGCTAGGGCAGCCCTTCTTATAGCAGAATCAAACACGCAATTGCTTGAATTGATGAGAAAGAATGATGTTGTTGTTGTTAGTGGTGAGACTAGGTGTGGGCAAACAACTCAAGTTACTCGGTCTTGTTATTTGTCTAACGTTAGAGAAGATGCCAGCTTCCCATCTTTGCAGCAACAACTCTTTCGTGATTTGCTAGGTATGAATGTGCTTTCGCCATTGGCCAACACAAGCGAATTATACAAAATAGTTTAAGGGGCAAAATTTTTTGATTGTTTTTGATGATGTGGATGGTGTGGAAAAGATCAAGAGTTTCCTGGATGTGCATGTGCTAGAACATGGTAGTTTGATCGTAATAACATGTCGTGATAATTATATATTCAGAGGTTCTTTTGCAGATACCTTGTTGTATGATGTAAAACCATTGCAGAAAAAGCATGCCCAAGAGCTCTTCTACCGTCATGATTTCCTTTAATCAAAGTTGCCTGAAGGATATGAAGATTTGGTGGAAGAGTTCTTGAGAATTTTTGGGGGTTTGCCTTTATGCTTAAAAGTTTTGTGGGAAAAGGTTTATGGCAATCTTGACAGAACATATTGGAAGACGCAGTTGGAGTAGTTCTCTCAAGCGCTGCCATTGTGAGAGGCAGACACTGTAATAAATACAGTAAAATTAGGTTATCAAGCTATGGGTAATGAAGAAAAGGAATTATTTTTAGACATTGGGTGTTTCCTTGTAGAAGAAGACAAGGAACTAACGGTTCGAGTATTAGGGGGATTAGGTTACAATGATATCTTAGTTTGCCTTGAAAGCCTTCGTAAAAAATGCCTTGTGGATTTTGAGACTGGTGTGGAGTCCCCTGTAGATATTAAAATCCCTAAGGATGTCATTGTTACACGTTGCACGACAGACTGCAACCTCATGACTGTACAAAGACGACAACGCTACATGTGCATAGCATAAAAGCTGTGGCAATGGAACTTGTCGTTGGCAATATTACCACATAGGAGTCTTAAAATTATAACGCAAAATCAAGCTAGGGCATTGGCAAGACACACTGTGAGAGAGGAGTTACTGTCAATAGATAAACCGCTACGCATGGCTTGCACAGTTGATATAGTAAACTTGTTGCAGTTGCAACACAGATCATACTTCTGTCGCATACGAGGAATTCACATTCCCAAAGGTCAGAATCTTCCTCAAATCACTAATAACATAAACATGAGGGGTTTGTGTTTCGTGGTTGTTGAACATCTCGTAGACTTGCGGTTTTTTGGCACCAATATATCTAGAGATTTGACCATTTGGAAAAATTCTTCAAATTTGTTGATGAGTGATGAAGTCTTTAAAAAATTTGAAAGGCTCTACTTGCTCTGGCACATGCCTGAGCCTGTGGTTCGTGCTTCCACTGTCCACTATCACCTTCCCGATAGCCAACAGAGCCGTCCAATAAAGTTGCACTTAGTCTTCGGTCAAAACCGGGTGGTCACGTTCCGTTTAAAAAAACTATATGTTATATAGTTCCTAATGCTATAGACGTCAATACCCCAGGTTATTGTTTTGACTGTCGACTAGCTAGTCCGCATAAAAGGTTGCGTCCCCTGCCGTCAAGCGTCTTGTCCTCCCGTAAAACGATGTGACGTGGGGTGTGTGATATGTCACGCTTTTTGGAAAAAGCGGATCCTCATATACGATGATACCAATTGTTTAATACATATACTGGGTGTGTGATACATGACTCAGTTTAATACATAAGAATCCAGTCAAGGCCCCTACACAGTTGATGTCTATATTACATTAATACAGATCGTAAACATAATACTTCATGAACAGTATAGAGCCAGGATCTTACATTATAATTATATTACAAACAATATATATATATAAGAAAAAGAGAAAAAACCCAAGCCGAGATAACAAGTGCAACATGAAGAAAAAGATCAACAATAAGCTTTAAGGACAAAGCTTTTTGAAGAAGGTGGCAATGTTATGAATATAATTCATAACAAAATAAAATAAAAATAAATAATGTAAATGATAAATAATCAAATAATGATTTTTTTTAAATAGTCATCAAGTTAAGTGAGAAGGCATGTCTAAAAGACATGCCCAATCGTGAAGGGACACTTGTTTAGTATATATGCGGGTCCTCATTGTAACATTCTACGTCGTGTACATTTTATATATATATTAGTAAATTATTACAAATATTTTGTGTATTTTTACATTAAAGTCAACAAGCTACACAATTGTTGCTTCACTAGTTAACAAAAGTCAACATAACTAGTTAACTGGATCCTCCTAAAGTTTAGGAGACTAACTCCACTTGTTCCTTTTGTTCCTAATTTAACACACACTAGACGATGAATAACTTGATCCTCCACAAATTCGCACTAGTCAATCTACCTCTTGAACTTGTCCACATCACTGGAACTCGCGCATGATTAAGAAGATCAAAAAATTGATTCCTTGAATTAAAGCACAAATCAAGGAATCCATTCTTATGCTACTTTTCAACACTCCCTCTTAGCGAGGAAGTGATTCTGTATAACTCCCACCTTATCTCTGTGATAAACAAAACTTCTTCTTGCCAATGCCTTGGTCAAGATGTTTGTTGTTTGCTCCCCTATTGGGATGTACGATAGCTTCACAAACCCCTTCTGCACGCAATCTCTAAGATGGTGATCACTGATACCTGATCTCGTTATGCTTTGAGTGATAATGAAACACTCAGTTTTCAAGGAGCTTAATGCAACTTTGATTATCACAATTTATCATGGCAGGATCCATCCTTTGTCTAAAAAGTCCCACAAGCAACTTCCTCATCCAAATAGCCTTGCAAGTTGCCTAACTGGCAGCCATGTACTCAACCTCTACTGAGCTGAGTGCAACTGGTCTCTGCTTCTTGTTGTAGCAAGAAACAACCGCTGATCCAATACTAAAGATGCCACCTGAAGCACTCTTCCTGTCTGTGGAGCCCCCTGCCCAATCTGCATCTGTGAAGCCCTGAAGCCTCACCCCATCAACTTGTCTGTACCACAATCCATAGTCTGCTGTGCCTTTGAGGTATTTCAACACATGATTTGCAACAACCCAATGCAGTTTGATCGGTTCCACCATGAATTGACTCAGTTGGTTGACAACAAAACTAATATCAGGTTGTGTGTTAACCAAGTACATCAATGACCGAATGAGCTGCTTGTATAATGTAGGATCCACTCGCTCTCCTCTCCTAGCATCCACCTTCCTCCAATTTGTGACTAAAGGTGTGGCAATGGGCCTGCAATCTTGCATATCCTTCTCATCTAGCTCGCTGCAATACTCTCTGTTCCCAGTCATATGGAAGGAGGCTCTTGAATCAATATGCCACATATCGCTCCCTTTAAAAAACTGAGCTTGTGATGCAAGCTATCAATGAGAAATCCTTCTCAAACTAAGAGGCAAACTCATCTACCTCAGCTGATGCAACTACATGCTCCTTATTCAACCCTCCCTTCTTAAGGTTAGGACACTTAGAAGCATAGTGTCCAAAATTATGGCAACGAAAGCATTTGATTGTACTCTGATCCGACTTCTTCTTGTCACCCTTTTGACTATTCTCGCTATTCCTTTTGCCTTTCTTGCCCTTGGCTTTACCTGCAAGAGCAAGATTTTCCTCCTTCTCAACCTTCTCAACCTTGCCACTGTTCCTAGAAATCTCGACTAGTCTGAGCCTGAACTCCTCCTAAGTGAAGTCACTCGATAGTCGTTCCCAATCCGGAAACTGCCCTTGTCCAATAATGCTTTGAATGAAGGTATGCCAACCTTTGGTAAACCCATTCAAAGCCACATGCACTAGCTCAGTGTCTGTTGGATTTTCTCCAACAACTGCTAGCTCATCACAAATTTCTTGTACTCTAGTGAGATAGGCAATTCACACTCTCACCCTTCAACATCTTGACTATCCTTAACTATTCTTTGAGAATGATCTTCTGGTTATTGGAAAAACTCTGGTAGAGCTGGACTAAGGCATCCCACATTTCCTTAACTATATTTTTGCTTGCAACATGCGAGACTACATTATCCTGAAGTCCATTCAGGATCGTTCTCTTGGTCTTGGCCATCTGCCTTTGGAAAGGCCTCAACTTGTTTGGATTTGAAGGTGTTGCAACACATTTCTCTGTGAATTCCTTCAGCCCAAACTCGTCCAACAAGAACAATATTTGAACCTTCCAAACACCAAAATTTGAAGCACCATATAGTCTATCATTCTCTCTCAATCTCAATCGTGTGTGAGTTGTCATCTTTCAAACTTGAAGACTATGTGCTAGTTGATTCCTGTTCATTGCTCTGATACCATGTAGAATTTTCACAAAATTTTGATCTGCTAATATGAACAATCTAAAAACAATTTTTCTTTTCACAGAGACACAAAATTTTTCTACCAAATAGCAGTGGAATAGAACAGAAATAAAAGACACAATTTCGCGCTATAAACAACACACTTTTTATAGGGAACCCAACTGGGAAAACCCTCGCTTGCTTCAAATTTTGTTGATAGGAGACTGAGCAATAGATCTCATACAAATACAAGCTTGTTTCAATATGAAAATACAATGATTCTCCTGCCTGCCCTAGGTCTGAAACCCCTGCTTGATCCCCAATCTTCTTCCTCCTTGTATGTGCACTAGAGGCTTCGATTTCCTTGCGCAATTCCTTAGAAAATAGCCTCCTATTTCCTAGCGCAACCTGAGCTCCTATTAAATAGGGAATTTCCCTATTTCTATGGGCACTCCAAGAGGAAATTGCTCTCCACAATATCTCGCACAAGAAAACTCATTGGCACCTTTCTTCACAAGCTCACCCACAAGAATTATGATCCAATTGTGTGCCTTCGATCTTCTTATAAGCTCTTCGATTAGGCTATTGTTAGTGAGTTTCTAAAATAGGAAGTTGAGATGGAGCTTTTCCAGTTAACAAAGTCAATAGAACTAGTTAATTGGATCCTCCTAAAATTTAGGAGGCTAACTCCACTTGTTCCTTCAATTCCCAATTTAACTCACACTAGAGGACAAATAACTCTGTCCTCCACAAATTCGCATTAGTCAAATTGCTTCTTGAACTTGGCCACATCATTGGAACTCGTGCATGATTAAGAGGACTAGAAAATCGATTCTTTGAATTAAGGCACAAATCAAGGAATCCATTCCTACGCTACTTTTCAATGCTTCCTCTTAGCGAGGAAGGGATTTTGTACAACTCCCAACTTATCTTTGTGATGAAAAAATGCTTCTTCCCAATGCCTTGGCTAAGATTTCTGTTGTCTCCTCCCTTGTTGGAATGTACAATATCTTCACAAACCCCTTTTGCATGCAATTTCTAAGATGGTGATACCTGATCTTGATATGTTTTGAGCGATCATGAAACACTAGGTTTTCAGAGAGCTTAATGCAACTATGATTATCACAATGTATCATGGTAGGCTTCAACCTCTATCTAAAGTCCTATAAGCAACTTCTTCATCCAAATAGCCTTGTAAGTTGCTTGCTAACAACCATGTACTCAGCCTTTACTGAACTGAGTGTAATTGAATTATGCTTCGTGCTGTACCAAGAAACAATTGCTGAACCAATGCTGAAGATGCCAGCTGAAGTATTCTTCCTATCCATTGAGTTCCTTGCCCAATCTGCATTTGTGAAGCCGTCAAGCCTCACTCCATCAACTTGTCTGTACCACAATCCATGGTCCGTTGTGCCTCTAAGGTATCTCAACACATGCTTTGCAACAACCCAATGCACTCTGGTCGGTTCCACCATGAACTGACTCAGCTGGTTGACAACAAAACTAATATCAGGTCGTGTGTTGACCAAGTACATCAACGATTGAATGAGTTGCTTGTATAATGTAGGATCCACTCGCTCTCCTCTGCTAACATCCACCTTCCTCTAGTTTGTGACTAGAGGCGTGGCCATGGGCTTGCAATCCTACTTATCCTTCTCATCCAGCTGGTTGAAATGCACCTAGTTCCCAGTCATATGGAAAGAGGCTCTTGAATCAATATGCCATGTACTGCTCTCTTTAAAACACTGAGCTTGCTATGCAAGCTATCAAGGAGAAATCCTTCTCAAACTGAGATGCAAACTCATCAACCTCAGCTGATGTAGCTACATGCTCCTTATTCGATCCCTTCTTCTTCCGGTTAGGACACTTGGAAGCATAGTGTCCAAAAGTATGGTAATGGAAGCATTTGATCTTGTTCAGATCTGACTTCTTCTTTTCACCCTTTTCACTGTTCTCGCTCTTACCTTTGCCTTTCTTGCCCTTGGCTTTAGCTGCAAGAGCACAGTTTTCCTCCTCCTTCTCAACCTTGGATCCCTTGTCGCTGCTACTAGAAGTCTCGACTATTCTGAGCCTCATCTCCTCTTGAGTGAAGTCACTCCATAGTCGTGTTAGGATATTCCGACACATAGGAAATAGTTAAGTATAACTTGGTCTAGTGTAGAGTTAGGTAAAGTGTGTTCTTTAATATGTACTTTTGTAACTTACAATCCGACGATCATGATATGTTCTAGACATGAAGTGATCCGATGGTTCATTCTCTCCTCGGTATTTACCGACACTTGATTCGTGGCTTAACACCCGATTGGTCCATGATCTATATTTAAAGAGCATGGAGGGTCATTTGTAGGGTGACCGTTCATGAGAGAAGCTTATGTAAATTTTCTTTCTTTTATTAATAAATTGCCTGAAGTGGCCACGTTGACTCAGGCCGTGGACTGTTTCCCTCCTTGAGGGTTTTAACCACGTTAAGAATACTTGTGTATTGATCTGTGATTTGTTTGTGAGCGGTGTCCTTTGGTGTTCTATTTGAGGAACTTACCCTGTAAATTACTACAAGTCGTTCCCAATCTGGCAACTGCTGTGGTCCAGTAATACTTTGAACGAAGGTATGCCAATCTTTGGTAAACCCATTCAGAGCCACACACATTAGCTCAGTGTGCATGGGCTTTTCTCTAACAGCTGCTAACTCATCACAGATTTCTTGTACTCTGGTGAGATAGTCTGTCACACTCTCACCCTTCAATGTATTGACTGTCCTTACCTTTTCTTTGAGAACCATCTTCCCGTTCTCGGAAGAATTCTGATAGAGCTAGACTAAGGCATCTCACATTTCCTTAGCTGTATTTTTGCCTGCAACATGAGGTACTACATGATCTCGAAGTCCATCCAAGATCAATCTCTTAGTCTTGGCCATCTGCCGTTGGAAAAGCCTCAACTTGTCTTGGATCTGATGGTGCTGCAACACCTTTCTCTGCGAATTCCTTCAGCCCAAACTCGTATAGCAAGAACAATATCCAGACCTTCCAAACACCAAAATCTGATGCACCATCCAGTCTATCCTACTCTCTCAATCCCATTCTTGTGTGAGTTGTCATCTTTCATACTCGAAGACTATGTGCTGGTTGATTCCTGTTCATTGCTTTGATACCATGTAGAATTTCCTCAAAATTCTGATCTGCTAATATGAACAATCTAAAAACAAATTTTCTTTTCACAGAGACTCGGAATTTCTCTACCAAATAGCAAAAGAAAAGAGCGCAAATAAAATACACAATTTCACACAATAAACAACACAATTTTTGTAAGTAACCCAACTGGGAAAACTCTCGCTTGCTTCAGAGTTTTATTGATAGAAAACTGCGCAATAGATCTCATACAAATACAGGCTTGTTTCAATTTGAAAATACAATGATTATCCTGCCTGTCCTAGGCCTGAAACCCCTGCTTGATCCGTGATCTTCTTCCTCCTTGTATGCGGACTAGAGGCTCCAATTTCCTTTCACAATTCCTTAGGAAATAGCCTCCTATTTCCTAGTGCAGGCAGAGCTTCTATTAAATAGGGAATTTCCCTATTTCTATGTACACTCGAAGAGGAAATTGCTCTCCACAATAACTTGCACAAGAAAACTCTTTGGGACCTTTCTTCACAAGCTCATACAAAAAATTATGATCCAATTTGTGTGCCTTCTAGTTAACTGGAGCTTTTCTAGTTAACAAAAGTCAACACTAGTTAACTGGATCCTCCTAAAATCTAGGAGGCTAACTCCACTTGTTCCTTCAGTTCCTAATTTAACTCACACTAGAGGACAGATAACTCGATCCTCCACAAATTTGCACTAGTCAAACTGCTTCTTGAACTCGTCCACAATGCACATCACTGGAACTCGTGTATGATTAAGAAGATCAGAAAATCGTTTCCTTGAATTAAGGTTCAAATCAAGGAATCTATTCCTAAGCTACTTTTCAACAAGGTCTGAGACAGAGGAAAGGTAATAGTCCAAAATCTATTCCTTAATGGGCCGAATTCTGATCAAAGAAAGAGAGAAGGTCTGCTCCAAAACGATCCAAGATGCTAGGAAATCCACAACAAAGAACTTTATTTTGCTCCCTTGATTAGCTCCAAGGTTCACAAGGTATGAACCACTTGCTCTTCTATCTCAGATCTGAATTTCTTCTGTATGCTTGGTCGAATTGGGTGACCAAAAAGGAGGAGACATATCTTTTATTTATACTACTTTGAACCTATACTGAACTGACATGTCTGTTAGGTGAGAGCCGACTTGTAGGCTGACTGGTCATATTTAATTTTATTTGAAAAAGTTGCCTAGCCCATGACATTGCTTGCAAGCACTCATGACTCCCTAAACGCCCAAGAAGGCTCCTTGGAACCATTTGGTTCACTAGAACATAACAAACTTTCCAATCCATGTCAAATAGTGATATCATCTTTATCACAATATACAAGAGCAGATCATATCCAATATTCAGAACTCAGTCACTGATTTGACAAGGACAACACTCAAATGGATACTTTGACATCAATGTCAAATACTGTCCAACAAGATGGTCCCCCCCTAGTTAGAAGGGTGTGTTTCAGTTTGTGAGACCCTTACACATCATTGTTTCTGGGTAGTAATCATTCATAAGTCTTGGAGGTTGATTTAGTGATAAAATTCATAGGACAGTTCAGATTTGTGTTTAGTTTAGCAATATCTCTATTTTGGGATATTATAGTGGTATCAAAGCTGCAGGACTTGGCGACCTGTTTGGGTTAACTGCATGTGTGAAGAGAGTGGTCATAACCTGAAAAATGGTATGGAATAATGGCTGTAAATGCTCAATCATCACCATCAAGTGAGGAAGAGGCAAAACAAATGTTTGCAGAAATGTTAAAACAACTACAATTGAATAACCTTTATTTGAGTCAGATGGCCCAAAGCACAACAAATGGAAGAAATATGATGCATATAGAGGGAGTGGAAAGTAGCAAAGTTGAAGAACACAATGAACATTCAGGTTCAACACAATCTAGACTTTTTAGGCCTACTTTTATACAAGAGGATGAGCCTACATGAGGGGACCCTGGTGGCAAATTTTTAATCAACCATCTCCTTTAGGGACTCCTTGGAGGTCACAAATTGCACAAAGCCAAAGCAAAAGCGATAGAACCAAGGAAAGCAAAACTATGGGTTGCGGAAGAGATTGGGCCATCTATCCTTACCAAGTTTTGATGGATCATCCAAGTGTACAACTAGGGCTTGGATTCAAAAATTGATTACTTATCTTCCCCTAAATCAAATGAAGGAGATTGAGGCCATCAAGTACCATTCACCTTGAGGGAGCTGCACATGAATGGTGGTATCAGGGGTTAGTGACACAAGTATTAGAAAATCATAAAGACAGAAAATTTTTCTTATCTTGATAGTTACTTGTGATTTCTTTGAATTCTTATCTTCTTTTATATCTTCTTTTGTCTTCTTATCATCGAGCAACTACCAATACTTTAAGTACATGAAGATGAACACAACAAAGACATAGGATGTGGGCTCGCAGCCAGGGCAAAAACCCCTCTTCAAGGGGAAAACCCAAAAATTCTCTTTTATAGAACCAAATCAAATGAGATGATCAAGACCTTTTTGACCAAGACGAAGACTTCCTCCAATCCACCAAGTCAGCTTGCCAAGATGATAAGCTAATTTTCAAAACTCAACTTAAGTCTAATTGCTTCAATCTTGCAACAAACTCTGATTTTGGCCCTACTGATTCAAATTTTCGTCCCTACTAAACCTGCAACTTCGACCCTTCTGCTTTAGATATTCGACCCTACTACAAACCTGCAACTTTGACCCCTCTATAGCAACCCAGAAACTCACACGTGTGGCAAAAAAGAGAGATTTTCAACTTTCTTTTGCTTGACAAGTGTCTCCTTCGCTCGGATTTCTCCTTTTCTAGTAGTTCACACTTTCTTCTTCCTCTTGCAACTGCAGATTGAACTTATTTGTTGGATTGATCCTCAAATAGGTCGAATGACACTGATTTTATAGTCTTTTTGTGAGGTCGAATTCCTTCAATGAGGTCGACATGATTGGAGGGTAGGTCGACTTGGGGAAGGAGGCACAAAATACATTTTTTTGACTCAAAAATGTTAGAAAATTATATATTATAGAGCAATGGAACACATAAAATATTGCAGAAATATAAACACAGAAAACGCATAAAATAAGAGAGACACAGATATACGTGGTTCACCCAGTGTGGGCTACGTCCACAGAGAAACAACCGATCTTTCCCTTTAACCTCATATCCTTGTGGCTGTTGCATTTATATCTCTTCTTCCAAATCCCCATGGAGAAAGGTCTCTTTATATCTAATTGCTTAAGATGCAAACCTTCAAGCTGCTACAGACTTAAAATAGTTCTGATTGAAAGTCATTTCAACAACAGGAGAAATATCTCATCAAAGTCTATACCCTTTTTCTGTGCAAACCCTTTCACCACAATTCTAGCTTTATACCTTTTTCTACCTCCATCTTCTTCCTTCAACTTGTAAACCCATTTATTCTGCAATGCTGTTTTACTTGCAGGCAACTTGACTAAGTCCCAAGTCTGATTATGTGCTAAGGAGTCCATCTCTTTTTTCATGGCTTGCTCCCACTTCTTCCTGGTTTCTACGTGCACTGCTTCTTCATAACATTTTGGTTCACCAGAATCAGTCAACTGTACATAATATAATGAATGAGAGTATTGTTCAGGGGGTCTACTTATCCGAGTAGATCTTCTAACACCACTTTCAGGTGTTTGAGGCGCTTGTTGTTGTTCTGGCTGTTGATCATTATGATTTTCAGGCACCATCACTTTTTCTGTGATCTCATCAAGCATTGTGTATTCTCTGTTTTCTTTTCCTGCAGCTGATCCTTATACAAAACCTTTTCATTGAATATGACATCTTCAGGGGGTCTACTTATATATTATAGAGCAATGAAACACATAAAATATTGTAGAAATATAAACACAAAAACCACATAAAACAAGAGAGACACAGATATACAAAACCCAAGAAGGGTCTAGATCATATTGTAAAGGACTATGACTCATGACATAAACCCTAGAAGCATTCAATGGTGCTTTGACCTAGAAATAAAATAAATAACCATTAAACCCATGCTAATAAATAAATTTTCTTTTTCTTTCTTTTGACAAATACATTACATCATGGCTCAAATACAATTATGAATACCAGTACTAGTTACATTTTTCAACAACAAGGACATGGTGCAATAGTCTATTATCATCAGTTCTACACTACATTGATAGAGCGGTTTGATCGAAAGGATTCATAGGTAGACTCCAAAGATTTGGCTCAATTGAGACAGGTTGGGACACTTGATGCATATATTTTAGAGTTTCAGTGGTTGTCAGCCATGGTTACTGATGCGGTCGAGAAAAGATTGATTTCTTGGTTCATAGAACCTCTCAGGGGTTGGGTCAAAGCTTTTAATCCATCAACCTTGAGGGATACTTTAAACGTGCAAGGAATATGGAGTTATCCACACCACTTGCTAGGTTTCCTAGCATGTTTTCGCATAGACCCTTATCGCCAAATTGGCCATAAAGGAAGGACAAGAAGCCAAAGTATAATAGACCTATAGATGAGATGTATGGGCCAGTTGGTGGTGAAACTTGTGATTCAAGGGATGAGTTGAGACCAAAAAGGCTTTCTTTTGATTGTCGTGCACCTTGGACACCTGGACATAAGTGTAGAAATAGAGGCAAGGCCCACTAGATTGAGGTCTTTGAGGAGCCTCTGATGATGAGTCAGAAGAGATATAGGTTCATGATGAGCAACATGAGTAGATGGATGGAGAGACAGGTACAAATGAACACTCAGATGATTTGGACTATATAGAAGGTGCATTTGCAACCCTCACGACCATTCCTCATTATAATGCCTTTAGAGTAAAGGGTGTTATATAGAGATAACGAGTTTTGTTGATCGATAGTGGGGCTACACACGATTTCATTGACTTGTCCTATGTGAAGAAGCGAGGTTTGTAAGTCGAGGAGTGTGATGATTTTTAGGTGCGGGCAACAAGTGGCCCACTGTTGCATTGTATTCATCATGTTTCGCAGTTGAGTATAACTTTGGGCAATTACACCTTTACTGATGACTTTTATGTGGTTGATACTGAGGATACCATTATTGTTGGGTGTTGTTGACGGTGCCAGACCCGCCAACATGTCAAGGGGATCTCCCCAGTAAGAAGTCCCAATTAGACCTTAGACCATTTTGTGTAGGAGTCCTAGTAGTGGGTCGCAAGGTAATGCCTTAACCGCGATGCCGCATAGAGGCAAGTAAGATAACTCTGTCAGTAGCAAGGGTGTGACTGATGCAAAGAGTCAAGGAATGTATACGAGAGGTTCCAACACTTTGAAGGGAAAGGAAGGTGAAGGTGAGTTCTAGGTTGAAAGGGATCAGTCCCAAATCGGCTAGGAATACACCACACAAAGGACATGCACAACTTCCGGCGGAGCAGTCCACTCAGATGCGACAGTCACAACAACAAGGTAAGATAAGACGAACAACACTCACGGATCAGTCTGAGACGAGTGCGACAATTGATATAGCAAGGTTGATGAGAAAGGTCTGTCTGATGTCTAGCAAAGCAGTGGACACAAATGGTGACAACATTAACAACATATGCAACACAATAACAACAATATTCATATAATTGCATACAAATTAGTTCATATACAAATAAGTAAGTTAAACAACATATATCATTAAAGCAACCGGAACAATCCAACTACAATAACAACATATGCATGAAAATGTGCTGGCTCTTATTATTAAAGAAGTGTAAGTCACAATCGTACAATACACCATGTAAACCTGCTAACCCCAACAGTGGAACATTACAGCCACATCCGCCTGCTCCTCCAAAGAGATGTACTGGCTCCGTGCAG
>APFE030658967.1:0-36688 GCA_000404065.3 Pinus taeda
GTAGTAACTTTTCTATACAATGACAAGTTTGTTATTCTGATTTTGTTTCCTAGCTTCAATAATGTTATTCCGCGGGCGGTTTGGCTTAATTCAATTTCTTGGGTCATTGGTAGGTACTATGGGATTGGTCTTGTGCTCTTGGAAAAATTCTTGGTAGTGGGGGTTGGTTACTGCTTGCTTACTTGTTGTGTGGTTTGGAGTTGGTTCTATACTATTGAGTATAATTGGGTTAGTTTGCTTAGACACTTTATGTCCTAAACCTGGTTGGGTGTTGAAAACCAACGCCTCTCCTATCGTGTGTTGTTGTTTGGTCACTATTGGACTATCCTGTGTTTGTTTTTCCTCAAATGCAAGAGACAATCAAATGTAGGAGAGAAGAGAGAGGGGTTGGGTTGAGGGGCCAAGGCCATAGTATCGGCGTCTTAAGGCAACGTGGTTAATTGAGAACTCCACTTTCAATTCGACTGTCATAAGATGTGTAGTGAAATTCATAACTGGAAAATATGGTAACCCAAGATAGACACTCTTTCTCCTAATCTGAATTACTGGAGTAATTTGGTCAATTGATTTCAGATATTGGGCATACCAGAGGCCGAAAAAACAATATCTCCAAGCCCTGTTTCTTTATTGGAAGATGAAAACCCTAATTGGTAGAATTCTTATGGAAAAATAGGTAGACCAGTATAATATATTTACTAACCTTGAGGACGTGGAGAGAGAATAGAGGAACATGAGATTCCATATGGGAGGGATGGAAAATCGTCTGGCTTAGATGGAGCGCCACATTTCATGCATCACTACCTCTTCTTCTTTGCCTAGCTCTAGTGCAAGAGACCCGAATCTAGTGACATTCTCTGATTCTTAGCTATCACATGTTTATTATTTGTTTCTTATGGCTTGATGTTTCTGTAGTATGGCTTGATGTTTTTGTAGACTTTTATGTTAGATTGAGGATTGTAGAAGTTCTACAATTTTGGACCAGTTACTCTATAAACAAATAGTCAAAAATACTTGGTGCCTCAATGGGGTCCAAGTAGGCTCCAACTATATTTATTAGTGAAGAAGGTTCCTTTGAAAGAGAAAGGCTCTTTCCTTTGTGAGAAGCTTCGACAACATTATTCATAGGTTATTCACCAAAAGGGTATTTCCATTGGGTTGGTTGAGGTCATATGTGCTAAGTAGAATACGATATGGATGGTTAATATATTACAGATGTTGATTTTGGCAAGACAATACAACTTAGCTATATAACTATATATATATTTATTAATATATATAATATATAATAATATATATATATATATATATGATATATATAATATATATATAATATATTATTATATAAATTTGAATTAAATATTATAAAAATAACATTTTAAAAGATGGTCAATATCATTTATGATTGGTTGAATGTATTGATATGACTAAGTAAAATTGGTTTAGAGGTTATTTTTCAAAAATTTAAAACTAAAATTTCCACATATTATTATATTGTTGAGTTATTTTAATTTGATGGAAATCTTATACACCTACCTTACATGTCAAATATAATAAATGGTCTAAATTCTTTGCTTGGGAACAAATACAACATTTTTTTTGTGTGATGTTAGCATTTTCTTTGCTTAGAGACAAACCCAACATCCTCTTTAGTGTTTTATGGTATTAGCATTTTAAAGTCTTGTATTCAGAGTTCTCCTCCCTATTTGTAAATTCTACCTCCTTTACAACCTTTTTGTATCTACCGTTTCCCTTTATATTTCAATAGTTGCTTCAAATTGTTATATCTTTAAAGTTATTTAAACAATCTTCCTCTTCAATAGACCCCAAATTAGCAAACTCCTTGAAAACCACAAAGACTTTCTCTTCACACCTAGAAAGTCTTAGTTACCATTTTAACAAAATCCTTATCCCCATTATCCAAAACCTCAACCATTTCACCCTTCAAACATGCATGCCTAACATGGAAACATGAACAATTTTACCCACTTCAACCCCTTTCCTCTTCCTCTTGGAAAGCTTTTCCCCTACTCTGAACACATACTTTACCCACTTATTAGACCCTAACTATGCCACCAAGTCTCTGCTCCCCTCCTCCCAATATCCTAGGGCTCCATAGTCTATCCCCTTCTTATAACCTATCACCTTCCCTTCATTCCACCTTATTAGTCTCAACAAAGCAACCCCAAATTCCTCCACAAGCAACCAATCATAAGCATCCAAAGAACCCTCCTTTGACCATTTCTCCATGGTTTCTTTCACAATTTGTTGCTCAAACTTTTCTATAAATACATTTCCATTATTTTTTCCATTGTACTCAATTTCCATGGAATTTGAAACACAATGGTATCTATTGATGCTTAGGCCATAATTTGCCTAGAGTTTAATCCATGTGACCTTTACCTCAAGCTCAAATTGTAGCTTGGATTCATTCATCTAGATTGAGGATGTCTTTTAGCGTCTTCGTAGTGGATTCACTATTGGGATGAAACTTGTATAGGAATTCCAACTTAACTTCATCTCCATATTCCATGACCTACTTGTGCTTGTCACCTAATTGCATAGGCTTCAACATCTCAAAGGAGGTTTCTTTTGAAAGTAATGAGAAGGAGAATTTTAAGGATCTTGCAAGGGTTGTTGAGGAGATCTTCTTAGATTTGGGCTCTGCCACCACCGCATCCATGTTATTTATAGGTCTTATTACCGCCCAAATTAGAAACCTTGACAAGTTCTTTATCAAGGTGCTCAAATGGTAACCACAAATAAAAGATGTACCCATTGTTACCTCAATACAGTCTCCCCAAGCTTCAATACAACCCCTAGGAAACCATGATTAGTATCCTGATGATGTATCTAAGAAGAATCTTGACACACACTTGTTAGATAGACCAATTCCTTAAAAAAAAAAAAAAATGGTGCAAGTTAGAGCTTGAATTCCTAATGTATGAAGAGGGTTAGGAGATAAATGATGAAGAGTTGAATCTGATATATGAATAAATACTTTAGAAAGCACGAACTAGCACGAAGAATTTCACTTAATAACTCAAATGATAATGTTCTTTTAGTGCACAAGATTAAGTAGTAATTGCATAAACTAAGGAAAAGACATGTTCTTAAGTTATGCTTTGAGTACGTGCTTGGAATGGGACAAACTAGTTGATGTCATCAACTTTTAAATCTGATAAATGAGTTGGAACATAACAAAACAAAACAAAACAAAACAAACAAAAAAAACAAAAAAACAAAACAAAACAAAAAACTATAGATTTAAACCAATTTAAGAGCCGCTCAAAAGTGTGGAAACACGCTAGGATCTTATAGACCTTGACTTGTCTTGCTATGGCAATAAAATACATATGAAATAATAATGCCACAATAAAATTAGCAAGCAAAATAAGTTATAATGACTCACTACAATTGTAGTTGCAAAAATAAAGTCCAATCCTCTGCGGTCTTGCCCAAAAAATCTCTAAATCGATAATAAACAATTGCAACAATTTAAGACGTTAAATTCACTCCCGAATAAACAAATTTTGCAATGAAAACACTTTAGAAATTATTAAGATATTAGAGCAAGTTAGATATCACCATTTCCTTCAAACCCTAGATTATGGTTTCATCAAACTCGAGAAATAATTGTTGTAATATATTTCAAATCTAATGAAAAGCCTGTAATCACCCTCAATAATAAGTTAATCATGACTTTTAAGAATAAATGAAGTTGATTTTTTTCATGACTTTTAAGAATAAATGAAGTTGATTTTTTTGAAAGGATTTTTAGATAAGGATTTAAACACAAATTTTGGGATGTTTAGCTTAAAACATTAATTAGAGCTCGAGCTTAAACAAAAATACTTTTTGGATTTTTAGTTTATGTTTTTTTTGTGTTTTTACTTTTATAAGACAATTAAACAAATATTTTTTTGAGTAACTTAGATGGTATTTAGGATTAGGGCTTAAGCTCCTCATCTCCACTAAGGCAATTTTCGGTCAAGATGAATGACCCTATCAAAGTTGGTTGCTCAATGCTTGAGGATTAGGTAAAGAGACTAGAACCTAAGGGCATAGTAGTCTCTTGGCTAATCAAGCCAATTTATGAAACCAAGTCCTGCTATAAGAGATCCCTTAAGGGGAAATCCTTCAACCGACAAGATCAATGATGGTTTAAAATATAACTAAAACCCTTGCCAAGGAACCTTGAAGGTATGTCATAACAAAATTTTAGATACTTACCTCAAATCAACAAAGGAGCATGTGAGGAAAAATACCATGGATGTCCTCCTTCCAAGTGGTAAAGATGCCCTTGAATGGATTGATCTTCTAGTTTTTGTAGTAGTCTTGAATGAACACAACAATGCCTTTCAAAATAAAAGATACAACCAAGAAATAAGAGGCTCCAAAGTTCAACACTAATCGTTCACGAAAAAAGAAATTATTAGCTTCGAAAAATATCCAATTATTAGCATCAAAAGGTTTCCAAGTCACCTACGTAACACTTCTCTTTAGAGGAGAACAGGCATGTATGTTTAAAAGAGGCCTTAAACATCTCTCCTCCTTTGACTCCCTAAAACAATTGAGGAAAAAAAAGTGACTTATCATCCATAAAATCCATGGGAACTAAGTCAACACCTTTGAAAATGGCCTTTTAAATTGCTTGAAACCCATAGAGTAGGGTGACATCCGCATTAGGAAGCTCAATTTGTTGGAGTTTAGTCCAAGATTCACCTTGAAAAATGGCTTGAAAATTCTTGAAACGTAGCTTGGATTCATTCCTATGAAAGATAGGCTCTAACATTCACCTTATTTCCCCCACTGCTCACCTCTTGGACTCCAATATTGACCTTTTGGACCTTAATGTCCCCTTGGAATGTGGACAACTCCTTGATATAGGTTTGTATACTCAATGTTCCACTTCATTAAGTTTGGTCCATAAGCCTTGCCACATCACTCTTTCATGTGATTCCACCCTTAATTAACACAAACAACTTTCCAAGCCATCAATAAACCCCCATGGTTATAATGGAGAGAAGTCAACCTCATTTAATGATGAAATAGAATTTTAAATAACATTCTGGAGAAGGTGTTCCACAAACTTCAACATGGCATGCATAGAGGAGGCATTGATGAGTGCAATGAGCCTTCCTTTTCCCTGGAGAGGGTTCCAAGTGCATTAGGAAATGTGAATCACCTTGTGGACTATGACATTACATTGGGAAACTTCGGAAGAAGGTGAATATGTGCATAATCGTCTCCATCAGACCATGCCCAAAGTGTGCTAGGTACATATGGAAAAGTGGTCCACATATGGAACAAATATATGTGCTAAACATGGGTGTGACAAAACACAATCACCTTTTACATGGAAACCATAATAAGTGAGTAACTAGGGGCCCCCACAAATCATGTGTCCAAATAGATCCATCCCAATACCTTTGCAAGACTACTTAGGACATTAAATGCTGAGTGAAATAGGGAATTACCACCTATCAAGGGGTTTTCAGTACATAAGTACCATAGACCTAAAGGAAATGATAATGGGGACTAAAAGGACTAGACATGACCATCGACCTAAGGGAACCTAGGATACCATCTAGCCAGCACTTATACATAATTCATCCCATTATGGCTCATACATTACAATAATATCATCATATAGACATAATTTGGACTTACAATGGTGTTGTTTTCAAGTGAAAAATATAGGGCACACTAAGGTAGAACATTTAGCTCCAAATGTGTGACACATGTTCTTCCCCATAATGCATGAGAACCCCAAAATATTTGTAAACATGTAACCTAAAACAATCTATCACAATAGATATCAAATACAAGCAGGGAATAAAGACATAGATGCCTTCAATTGTCCCTAAATATTTGTAGACCTATAACCTAAAAAAATCTCTCACAATAGACATCAAATACAAGCAGGGGATAAAGACACAAATACCTTCAATCGTCCTAAGGAAAATAAATCCATGGGTGAAATGAAATAAAAACTCTACTTTAGGAAATGCAAACAATGCAAGTATCATTTTTTATTCAAATAAAATGAATTGAAGTGGATTAAAATGAAGCGCACAAGTATATCTAATGCTCATCGTAAAAAGATTATTCATCCTATCATACTCTAATGAGGCATACATGACATGTTAAGTAAAATCATAACTCCAATGTTACCATTTGATAAGTTTAATCATTGTGAAAATTCCAATACCAAAAGCCTATGTTAGTAACTAGAAATTCTTCTCCTAATTATTAATTTAATTTAACACTTTATTTACTGTTTGCTACAACAAATATTGAATAAAATTGCATAAGAATAAATGCTAGAAGAAATGATAGCACATAACATAGTTGTTTTTGGACAAAAGTCCTTGAAAAAACCCAACTTGGGAAAACTAGTGCAACATCTGAGGGTTTTACTATTAAGCAACAATGAAGTAATTTGAGTAAAATCTAGATGTCGAATATTAGCAATCTTACACAGAAAATACTGGCAAAAATATAGTGAGGAAATTCCCTCACCCCATAGGCAAATCTTGGCTCTGGCCTCAACTCCAAGTAAGCCCTCCAAACTGGCTCTACGCAGCTATTGCATCACCCTACCACAGTCCCTTATACTCTCAGTTCGAATCAACCTCTCATCAAGCCATCTGGTCTGCTACTATCTGGTAAAATGTCTCTCCTAGCCTCCAGAACCTCTATCCAGCTTTTGGCACTAAAACTCGTCTTTCCTAAGCATAATCGAAAATGCCTCTAGAGATTATTGCGCTACCCCAATGTCAACCTCTCTGCAAATGCACTCACTGAATCCGGAATCCTTCCTCCGGCTTCACTATCTCAGCCCCTCTCTCACTGCTTCGATCTCTAGCTCTCTCTACAGCAACTAACTGTTGCTACTTTGGAAATTGATCTGCCAAGAAATCGAACTGCTCAAGTGTGTTCTCCATCACCACATCGACCTCCTCTTATAATCCTATGTTGGAGCACCAACAACCAAGATTAAAACATAATTGATGGCTATGATCATCTTGCAGTCAATTTTTGTGAGTTTCTAGATCATTCACACCTTGATTTAATTAATATTGATTAATTAAGCATATTCCTTAAGTTTGGACCTAGGAAATATTAAAAAAAAAAGGATTAATAATCTAATTAAGCCATTTATAGGTGGAATTTCTAGAAATAATTTATGGGTTTTGGAGATCTCATGTATTCTAGCCTCTCCACAGAATTTTGTGGCTAGAACACGTCTGATGCTACAAAAACTAACACTCCCTCTTAGTGGGGAATGTGCTCTAGCGCTACTGCACACCCTGTAGAAACACCTTGTGTTAGCATCATCTCATGTCACGTTGTTGATGTCTAGCCATACTTCCCACCAACCAGTGTGCAACTCTGATATACACTACATCTGTGTTACTGATGACCATGTTGAACTATTGCCAACACTGCATCTGCACTACAACTCCCTCTCATCCATTGTTGTTGATTCTGCAACATCTGCAACTGAAAAACATCTGGAATATTGAATCAGCTGTGATCAGTATAATGCATTTGTCACCCAAATCTCTGATTGTTGCTAGTATCTTCACTGTCACTGAAGAATCTGCATTCTTGCTAACTCTGCAATGCTTCCAACTCTGCACTGTGCTCCCCAGCATCTGACTGCTACTAGTCTCTATAACTATCACTTTGTCATCTAACTACATCAATTGTCATTGATCCATCCTGTTATTGTCTATTATGGGACCCTGTAGCTAGGTGTTGATCCATGGGATGGAATCCACAAGGATCCTACCCATCTGTAGAGCTTTGAGGCTACAACTCCAAATCACCCCACCTCACTCCTGGTGGTATGTCGATGATCATAGCGAATTCTTCCTCCAACCTAGAGGATATCCTATCGATCTCAGCATGTGTTGTAGCCTGGTCATGCTTCTCCTCTTTTTCCTTCTTTTACTAAGAGGACATTGGGCACTGTAGTGACCAAATTCACCACACTTGAAGCACTTAACCTTTGACAAGTCCTTCTTCTTCTTCCTCCGCTCCCCTTTTCCCTTAATGGGACCCTTATATGTGAGGGCCACATTCTCCTCCTCCTTCACCTGCTTTTGTTCGCTACTACAGTTGTTGCCACTGATGGAGCTCTTTAGAGGAGCTTTCCTCAATTCCTCCTGCTACAAGTCAACACACATCATGTCCCAATTAGGTAGCTTGTCTCTACCTAATATGCTTTGGATAAAGACTTGTCATTCCTCGGAGACACTTTTGAGTACTAATCTCACAAGCTCTGTAGGTTGAGGCGTTTCCCCAACAAATGACATCTGGTCTCGAACCTTATGAATCCTGGTAAGGAAGGGGCATATGCCTTCCCCCTTCTACATCCGGATCAGCCTCAGCTTCTCCTTGAGGTACATCTTTTGTTGCTCGAAAGTACCACGATACAACGTGGTGAGAGAATCCCACATCTACTTGGTAGTATCTTTGCCAGCTATATGTGAAACAACATGATCCTGCACTCCATCTAGGATCAACCTCTTTTCCTGTGCCATCTCCTTCTTGTATTCCTTTAGCTAATTTGCATCCATGGGAATTGCTACCATTGCATCAATATATTTTTTCAGTCCAAACTCATCTAGATGGAAGGACATCCTTGCCTTCCAGATGATGTAGTTGGAAGCTCCATCCAACATGTCCTAATCATGAATCCCAATAGTGGCCATCTCAACAAAATGTTGAAAACTTCATCTTTCCTTCTACTGAGTTGCTGCTCTGTTATTCGCACTCCCTTATGGAGTGAGAATGTCTGCTCACAACTATTATCAGTCTACAAGGAAAAATCAAACTTCTTAAGACTAGAAGTTCCCTTAGGAAAATTTTCCCTTTGTGTGTACGATAATATCTCTGCTTTAGCAAACTAATACAAAAACCACTGCGTCCAGTTAGAGATCTTCTCAACGAAAAATTTGAGCTGCTCCTTCTACCTCTAGAATCTCTCAATCTGGAAAGATAAAACTTTTCTGCCCCTCGCTCAGAAAACTCGAACCTCCACAAGTAATTCAGCCTCCTAGTAGAATGACTACTCTACCCTTGGGAATTTTGGATTGCTGCCCATAATGAGCAGCAAAATTCCTTCTCTCTTTGCCTATGAGCTCTCGGATTAATCAATTGCGCTCTTATACCATGTGCAAATTCCAATACTAGAATCCTATTCCAGCAACTGGAAATTATTCTCCTAATTTTTAAATTTATTTAATAATTCATTTATTGTTTTTTAAAAACAAATACTAAATAAATGACACTGCAATCTACACAAATAAAATTGCAGAAGAATAAATGCCGGAATAAATATTAGCACACACACATAAAATAACACAGTTATTTTTGGACAAAAGTACTTGGAAAAACCTAACCTGGGAAAACTGGTGCAGCAGTTAAGGGTTTTATTATTAAGCAGCAGTGAAGTAATTTGAGTACAATATGGATGTCTAATACTAGAAATCTTGTAGAGAAAATACTGGAAAAAAATCTAGTGAGGAAATTCCCTCACCCCACAGGCAAATTTGGGCTCTGACCTCAGCTCCAAGTGAGTCGTACAAACTTGTTATGCGTAGCCACTGTGTCATCCTCGCACAATCCCTTCTACACTCTGTTCTAATTAGCCTCTCCTCAAGTCGTATGGATTGTTGTTGTCTGGGAAAATGTCTCTCTTGTCCTCTGGAACCCCTATCCAACTTCTGGCACTGAAACTCGTCTTTCCCTAGCAGAATTGAAACTACCTCTAGAGACTATTGTGTTGCCCCAACATGACCCTCTTTGCAAATGTACTCACATGATATGGAATCCTTCCTTTGACTTCACTGTCTCTACCCCTCTCTCACTGCTTCGAACTCTATCTCTCGCTCTAGCAACTGACTGTTGCTACTCTAGAAATCGATCTGCCAAGAAATTGAACTGCTCAAGTGTGTTCTCCATCACCACATTAACCTCTTATAATCCTATGTTGGAGCACCAACGAAAAAGATTAAAACATAATTTATTGCTAGGATCATCTTCAAGTTGATCCGTGTGAGTTTTTAGATCATTGACGCCTTGAATTAATTAATGTTTATCAACTAACCATATTCCCTAATTTTAGATTTAGGAAATATTTAAAAAACGGTTACTAATCTAATTAAGTCATTTCTAGTAGAATTTCCAGAAACAATTTATGGGTTTTGGAGATCTCATGTATTCTAGCCTCTCCACAAAATTTTGTGGCTAGAACGCATCTGATGCTACAAAAACTAACAATCATACCATAGATTCTACTTTTGTGCTTGCTCACAGACCAAAATAATGAAGACTGAACCTTGATAAGACATATGCTTGAATTTTATTCACCATTTGGTCAAAATTTGAAGTAGGATCATGATCAAGCGAGGAAATCCCATTGGCATACCAAGATTTACTTATAATGTTGCAATCTTCTTCAATCACACAATGGAGGGGGTTGATGTAGTCATCATGTTTCTCAATACAAGCATGGGCTAATTCAATAATTCCATTTATAAAATTGTCAAACAGGAGGGGCTTTGATGGCAACTCCAAAAGAAAACCACAAGAGGATTGTTTCTCCTCCTTCTACACGTCATGCCTGTTGAGGTGTTTTTCAAATGATGCAATTCCACTTAGAACCTTGTTGTCTCTCAACTACTCCCCCAATCCTTCTCCTCTCCAATCAACGCCATTCTTGGAAAATTATTGAAGTTGCTAACAATCTATGAACCATCATAAAAAAACATGGCAATTAACATAACTACTCGGGGTCGAAGGTTGAAAGATGACTTCAAATATTTCATTTTTTCTCTAGATCTTCACCAAGCTAAAGAGTTGACATTGAAATGGCTAGTGCATTAGCTTTTTCATATGTAAGATATGTTGGGTATGTGCTATATTATTGCACGATTGACCCCACACATCATTTGTTGCATTGGGCATAGAAAGAGGGTCATGTCCCCCTTACCTAGGGGGTCACATGTAATAACCTTGGAAAAAAACGAGTGGTTTTTTGTGCCCATCTTTGGTAGCTTTTAATACATGGTTTTCAATTTTGTGGCGCATGGAGGTTTAACTTGTGGTTTCATAATTTCAATGAACGAACTATGATTTTATTCTAATCCAAAGTCAATGGATTGGAGGTTTATTATGCCACAGGATATGCATATTGTATTGTAACACTATAAAGAGAGTATATATTGAACAATCATTCTGATTTTCCTGGTTTTGGTTTTTGTGTGCACATGCATGCACACCATTGCATATTTTCTATTTTCTTTAAGAACCTATCTGCAACAATTAACTGTAGAGGGTTAAAACCAATAAGAGACTCATGAATTAGGAATGTCCAAGGCTAAAAAAACTATGTTATCATTTGGCCATGAAATCCTTTTCTTGCACTTGTAAATTGAGTTCTTTAGTAGGTTGATATGGTTATTCCTCTACCATAGAGTAGTTTTCATATTCCTTGTCAATGTTTTGTTATCCACGTGAACAAAAATCTACAATTCTATCTTTGGAAAGATCATCAATATCTATGTCATAAATGGGATGCCCATGAAAGTGAAATTTTCGTCTTTTAATTTGGAGCAGAGCATCACCATGCTCTTCATGAAGTGAGGATTTCTTCATTATATTCTCCTAATCTAGGTCACTAAAAGATGTATCATAAAACTCAAATGCTTGGAAGGAGTATAGCATATCAAACCCTTGCTTTCATGTAGAGAGGAAAGGATGGTTGATTGAGTGCTCTTGTCATCAAAGTTATATTCGCATTCTTGAATGTCTCTTTATTTCCAATGAAAGCATGAGAAGTCTTTTCATCATTGTTTTATTCCTAAGACAACACAATAAGATTTTCTTTATTACTCATATCATAAGTTTCCTTGACATCCTCAACATGGGACATCCTTTCTTCCTCATTCTCTAAATATAAAATATTTTGCAATAATGGCTCAAGGGAGGGAAAAGAGGGATGAGCTTCTTGATGTATATAATTTTCATATTTAACATGGGAGGCTCACCATATTTTTCATCAATATAATCATACAATAAAATGCATGCCCATTTTCTTTCATTTATTTCCACAAGAAGATCGTTTGAGGGATATTCTTCATATTCCATCATTACGTCATTAATTCTTTCCCTAATTCTGCTCAACACACCAAGAAAGACACATACATATTTAAATTTATCATAGTCATAGATCCAACGTTTTTAAAACTTTCTTCATAAGATATAGGAATGAATTGATCTCTTTAGGCTTAAAACTACAATACTAATCACACGCATCTTTCCCTAGTATTGATAATGCAAATAGCTTCATCAAGTTATCTTTATAGAAAATGCTAGTATCCACCACATAATCCATAAATTATTCAAAGTAACTTGGAGCTAACCAAGGATTTCCACCAAATTTTGGAATAAAGGCAAACATAATAAAAAGAGTGCAAATATGGATATCTTGAAGCATATTAAGAGGAACAAATACTTAAGCATAAAACCCTTTCTTATTAGAAGCCTGTTATCGGGAAAACTAATGTCCATTCAGAGTTGCTAGTCCTACTAAGACGGGTAGCTATCTTAGAAACAAACAAACTAAAGTCACTTGTGTTTTCCTTTATGAGAAGTAGATGAGAAAGAAGCAGAGTGTACCAACCTTAGTCTTTCACTTGGCTCTTTGCTTGTTTCCTCTCCCCTTTGACAGATCTTTGCCGCTCCTTCCTCACTTGTCTCGTTTCAAAGAACACCTATAGAGTCAAAGCAGCATAATACCGTCAATGCATAGAGATCTACAATCATAAGCAATATAGGATTAGATATATATTGACGATACAAATGCATATATCAATTCAATATTCAAAGACATACAAGAATATGGAGGAAAACTCAAATAGCTTTATTAATAGAAGTAGTAGAAGAGAGGATTACAACCCATTGATTTGACCCAACGCCATCCTCCCAGCATGAAAGCCCTTCTTCACCTCATGAAAAGCTAGATCACCCAACTTTATGATGTTCCACAAAGAAACCAACAACACTTCCTTACAAGATGCAAAATTCCAGCCTCTGGATCTCTAGGATGAGGGATCCATATATAGATGTTTGTAGGTGGGTGAGTCAGCTTCTGGGTTTTTCATTAGTGTCATTTCTTTGATAGTTCTCAATTCCACTTGGATATTTCATGATCTATTACTCATCCCTGGGCAAATTCAGAGAGGCAAGTGTCATTGGAGAAGTTTTTGGAAGATTCCACGATCATCCACCTTGCAAACTGTCTCTGCCATTTGTCTACTCTTGCCCATCGTACCCCATAGAAGGGCTTTTCACTATGCATCGCACCCCCTGTGTGCATTAGGTGGGATGCATCGCACTTTGACCATGGAGCAGGTGAGATGGTCCAATTTTGACCAGTTCTGAGCAGTTTTTCATGGAGAACTTCTGGGAGATGATGTAATCAGCTGACCTTGTTCCTTTAGGGTATGAAACAACACTTTTAGGGACTTAGAAGCCCTTGGTTTATGGACATATAATATTGGGGTTGCAGTGCCCAAATATTTCTATAACAAAGCCATACCTTAAAAACACATGATGATGATTTCTTCAAATCAAAGAATTACTTACCAATTATACAAATGCCAAAGACGTGGATTTGCCAATATATCTTCTTCTTCTTTTAGGAGAATTACCTCTTGTAGTGTACCTTTTTGTTGTATTTTGATTTGATGTAGGCTCCAAATGAGATTGTCCAAATTAGTAATAATAAAAAATCTCACCGAAGTATAATACAAAATAACTCACCAATATAATGTCATTAAAATGATAGGCTAATTGACCTATCCCCAACAACGGTGCCAAAGAATGTTACCACCCAAATTAGTAGATTTGATGAGGTCCTAATCAAGATGCTAGGATAGAAAGCACAAACAGGAGATGTACCCAATGTCATCTCGATATATTCCTCCCACACTTTAGGTCAGCTCCTAGGAAGCCATTGGGGCTATCCCAATGACGTATCTAAGAAGGAACTCAACACACACATGTTAGATAGACCAATGCCTTATTAAAGAGAAAATGATTGATGGAGCAAGTTGAGGCGTGAATTACCAATGTATGAAGAGAGTTAGAAGATAAATGATGAAGAGACAGATCTGATAGAAGAATACATACTTCAAAAACCATAGACTAACAAGATATATTTTACTTAATCACTCAAATAATAGTGTTCTTTTAGTGCATAAGACTGAGTATTAATTACATAGACCAAAGGAAAGATTTATTCTTGAGTTACCCATTTAGTATATGCATGAATAGGGATATACTAGTTGTTGTCCTACAATTTTAAATATGATAAATGAGTAAGAACATAGAAAGCTACATCTTTAAACCAAGTTAAGAGTCACACGGAAGTGTGGAAATACATCAGGTCCTTACAAACCTTAAGTGCTTTTGTTAGGGCAATAAAATATAAATGAAATAATAGTCTGTTAACAATGAGAAGATCTAAACTTCTCATGTAACACTTTCAAATATCACAAGGCTAGATGAGATAAGTGGGAATGTAACCCTTGGCTTATAGCTTTAATAATCTACAACTAGACAACGATTTTGATTTCTTTATCTAGAAATCTATTTTTTGTTATGTAATTTTTTTAATTTTTTACATATATTAAAGCAAAAAATGTGTATGAGAGGTGGTATGAGGGGGAGGAGTACTCTATGGCTCTGAGGAGGACAAATTGTTCAGGTACTCATGGGGTCTTAGTCACATGACAAATAATTATGCAAAGATGTATGGTCTCTTCCAGTGACTTTTGTTAGCCAAAGAACATTAGGTGGATACACTTATGGTTTGTAGAAAATGGTAACTAACTTCAATCTTCATAATTGTCTATGTACCATTACTTGATGTATTCAATGTACTTGTTAAAAGAAAAAGAAAATAAAATTGTATTTTTGCAAAAGAAAATTATTTATTCAAGAATGGGTTTATTGCCCATTGATTATTTTGTCTTAGGTTTAGCACCCATTGTGTGCTCTAGGGTTTTGATAACGTCAAATTCAAGGTCATGATGTAAACTCCCTTAGAGGGCTCTTAAATCAATGTAAAATATAATTTTAAGTGTAAAATGTGACCTAGAAGCTACCAAGTGATGGGTCATCCCCACAAGGAGCACTTGAACCCCACCAAAAGTCTATATAAAGGAGAGGTATTTGACCTCATTTAGGACACACAAATAATTCGTACTCTTCTAGAAGTCTGAGGTAAAACAATTAATTCATACTCTTCAAGAAGTCCGAGGCAAATTTAGAGCGAAGAGGAGAAGGATAGTGAGGAAAGGAAGAAGGTCTATTTGTTTGGATTGGGCATCAATTATTTGTTTAGCAAGCTCGCACTTATGGGAATAAATTTATCTTTGTTCATATTTTGAGCTAGAGAAGTTGTTTGGATGGTTGTCCTATCATTTGGTGAGTTCTCTTGATCAAAGGTCTTGGAAGTCTTCCTTGAATTTCTATAAGAAGAGAAGTTTTTGGGTTTTCCCCTATGGAGGGGTTTTGCCTTGGCGTGGAGCCTATTTTTGGTGTTCTTGTTTTCATTGTGATCTTCTTTATTGGCATTGTCTTGCTAATGAACAAAAAATAATAATGATGTTAATGAACTAACATTATATCACAATAATTTTCAATATAACAAGAGAAAACATTATAATAAACCCTAATTTTGTTGGCCCTAGTTTTTCTCAACATGGTATCAGAGCTAAGGTCATTTGTATAAGGGAAAGATTGAAGGTCACAAGATTTCTCAAGTTTGGTAAAGAAGTATTTTCTCCTAGGCCAAGGTTCTAGAGAAGGTAAAATCCAAGTTTTGGGCATAAATTCAAGACCTTATCATTGTAATAAGAGTGAAATCCTATACAAAAGTAAGAAGAGGTGTCTTAAGCCTATTTTCAAGAGACTGAATAGTCAATAAATACATCTTCTCAAGATCAAACTCATTGGTAATTGGATCAAAGTTATGGGCACTACGTGTAGCCCTATTCTCAAGTTCAAAACTCCAAAATTGCATTAAAAAATCATTGAAGTTTGGAGGAGAACAATACCATTGGTTGCAAGGGTCTGAATAACCTAATTTCAAATCCTAAGAAGGCTGAAGTCTTTGGATAGAGAAGCAAGGTTCTTGGCATTAATCGAAAGATTTGTTCTATCCATTACATGAAGTTGAATTCTCTGAACTATCCTCAAATTTGAGCCTCAGAAATTATGGGCATTTTTCGTTGATAAGTGATTTTTTATTATTAAAGATTGTATCAAGTCTCTCCATCAAGTCACTTTGTAAAGGAACCAAGCGTCTTGTAAAGGAGTGATAGAAGAAGCCCTAGAAGTATAGATTCAAAATCTTGTGGCACTCAAAGAAGAATCTGAAAAGTTTTGGACTTACTACATGTATTTGAGGACCAAAATCTTGATCATGGTCACCTAGAAAAAGATCGAGATTCCTCTATATCTCAGTACAAACCTAGATCATTTTTTGAAAGCATTTTGGAAGGGTAGATCTCATATACAATCAAGGTAAGTCTTGCAAACTTGCATAGTTACCCTACACTCCTTACAAGTTCGATTTTGTGAAGTCAAGACACCCTGGCACAAGAGTGCAATCACCAAACATATATATGCTTGTTTTCTAAAACATGAACAATCAATCAAGAGAGCTGACCTTTAAGTGATCTAATAGAAGAATCAAATTTTTGAGTATATAAGTAAGAAGTCTATCACTGTTTGATTCATACATGTTCTCCAGTGTATGGGAAAAGGTTGTTTTGACAAATTATGAGTATATATTCATCATCCCTGTGAATTGAAGGTAGATTCAAAAGACAAGTTTTGAGCATACTTGTATTTGAAAAGTCTCGCTTAAAAAGCGTTGTTTGGAAGTAATCAAAAGAAAATTTGAGAAGAAATATTCTCCCACAAAGATTGTCTTTGAATCTACAGTAACCTCATAGGAATATCAAGAAATGAATTTGAAACAACTTGAGGAAGGAAATTTCGTTCACCTAAGCCATCAATCAAGTGTTGAAACTTTTCCATCTAAGGTGTCTTCATTTTCCAAGGAAAACAACAAGCTTGAAGGGACTTCTAACTACCAAGGGTGGAGGGAGAGGATAGATCTCATCCTCATTGAGAATGATATTATGGATGATGTTTTAGGCAATGTTATAGAACCACACAAGAAGAATATAGATGCATGGAAATTATATTTCAAAGGTGGGATTAGGGCTCAAAGGATATTGGTGGAGTCAATTAAAGATACCATTATCCCTTTTGTGGCAGAATTAAATAAAGCAAAGGACATCTATGAGAGATTGAATAATATGTATTCAATGAGCACCTCAGGTCAAAAGATTGCACTAAGGAGAAGGTTGTATAAATAAATAATTCCTTTTGAAGAATACATTGCATCTCATCTTATGAAGATGTCTTAACTAAGAGATTAGTTGCATGCTCTTGGTGAACCATTACAAAAATGACAACCTGTGTTCTCAACTCACTTCCTTCGGAATGAAACTCCTTTATGACTAGCATATACTGAAGAAAGGAAACAATTGGTTTCGATGAACTTTGGTCCCAATGTGTGATGGAAGAATCTCAGAGGAAGGAAAAAGAAGAAACTAATCCTCTTGTAAATTCTCAAGCTTATGCAGTAGGGATGAAAACATTGGGCAAAGGAAAAAGGTTGATGTCTCAAATGTAAGATGCTTCGAGTATAATGAGTTGGGTCACTTTCGAAGGGATTGCCCGAAACTTATGAAGGAATCCAAGCAAAGGAAGGGTACAAAAAGGAAGGATGGACCACATGTAGCCCAATAAGTCAATGAACCTAAGAATAAGAAGGAAAAATAAGAAGATCATAGGGATCTATTCTTCTAAAATGACTCCATCATGATGATTTTGTATAGTTAAAGTATGACATGTAGTTACATTGGTAGAATGCACAACATCATGGTTTTCATATTGTATTTAAAGATATTATGGTATATATGTTGTTCACATGTCACAACAGTTATCCAGCAAGAATAAAATTGATGTTGCAAATTTATGTAATAGGATCATTTAAGGATCCCTTATGTGATGACATGGAGTTATTTCTTTTAGAAAGAATGACCATGATGGTATCATCACTATTGTGTGTTTTCTAACTTGCAACGAGCTTCTTAGAAGCTTGATTGATTCAATTACAACATGAAATATCTCATTGGGAGATGAGAAGAAGTTGGTAAAAGGCTAGATGACTGGTTTAGACATGGTGATGACGTTCCGCTAAGGAAGACTCTGATGATGAGTGGAGAAATACCATGATGATGATGACAAAGACATGATATGACCTTGCATACCAAAAGAAAACTTGTTTCAGGATGACGTTGACTTGGATAAGTGATTTTGGCACTTAGTCCAAAGAAGTTGGCATAGTACACAATGAAATTCATGGTAGCATGTTGCAAATGGTTCAATAATCATGTCTTGATAGATCACTTTCCCGATGTTCAGAGGGAGCCGTGTTCAAGCCCCATAAAGATTGATTGTAGTTGATGTATATTGATGATACGGAAAGTGATGGTAGACTTTGTCCCACCAATAAAGTTGTTGATGCAGAGAGCTCCTCAATGTTTGAAAATTGAAGTCCTCACATATATTGATGATGAGCTATGAGTAGCTACTGTAATGATCTTGGAAATATAGTAGTTTTTGATGGATGTATCTAGCAGTTGAAAGGGAGCTCTGGTTGCATTCCCTATGTGAAGGGAATAGGTATATCCTCTCTATTTTAGAGACATTGATCATGTAGGACACCCCTCCCTAGTGAAGAGGGTGTTGAGGACATGGTTCTCTACTTCATGTGTCATGCACTAGAACAGGATTAACAATTGTAAGTCTTAGTGAAGGCCATGAAGGGAGAATGGCGTCTAGAGGATTGGGTAAGCATCTGAGACTGATACTCCTTGAGAATTGAGATTCCAAGGGAGGTAGTAGTCTCATGACCGACACTCTTTGAGGATCTGGCAGGTTATCCAAGACAAGAGTGGGCGAAGAGAACATATATTCTTTGAGGACTAGGAATCCAATATAAGAATAGTCATGAAGGGACATACCTTATAAGCACCCAAGTGGGGTATGTTCATTAAGAGGTAGTGTGGCGTCCCACGTAAAGCCTCCTAGCATTGTTCTCTTATCTATAGAGAGATAGAGCTTGTTAGTCAAGGCCTTGCATATGTGACATATGACAATGCTAGTTACAATGATGTTGATGCTTAATATAGCCTACCAATCTGATTCTTCTTATGATAACTCCTCAAGTTTTTATTGTCTAGGTACCTATTATTGTCAATTATGAATACCCCCTAGTTAAGAGGGAGTGTTGAAAATGGTAACTAGCTTCGATCTTCATAATTGTCTATGTACCATTACTTGATGTATTCAACGTACTTGTAAAAATAAAAAGAAAAGAAAATTGTATTTTTGCAAATAAAAATTATTTATTCAAGAATGGGTTTCTTGCCCATTGATTATTTTGTCTTAGGTTTAGCACCCATTACGTGTTCTAGGGTTTTGACAGGTCAAAGTCAAGGTACGATGTAAATTCCCTTGGAGGGATTTTGAATCAATGTAAAAGAAATATTTTAAAATGTAAAATGTGATCTATAATCTACCAAGTGATGGGTTGGCCAACCCATCAAGTTGGCCCCACAAGAGGCACTTGAACCCCACCAAAAGTCTATATAAAGGAGAGGTATTCGACCTCATTTGGGACACATAAGTAACTTAGGCTCTTCAAGAAGTCTGAGGCGATTTAGAGCAAGAAAGAGGAGAAGGATAGGGAGGAGAGGAAGGTCCATTATCTTTGGTTTAGGCATCAATTCTTTGTTTGGCAAGGTCGCACACATGGGAAGAAATTTATCTTTGTTCAGATTTCGAGCTAGGGAAGAGCAACACATTGAGTTATAAAGAGAAACATTGTTGTTTAGGTGGTTGGCATATCACTTGGTGAGTTGTCTTGATCAAAGGTCTTGGAAATATTCCTTGAATTTGTATAAGAAGATAAGTTTTTGGGTTTTCCCCTATGGAGGGATTTTCCCCTGGTGTGGAGCCTATTTTTGGTGTTCTTCTTAGCATTGTGATCTTCTTTATTGGCATTGTCTTGATGATGAAAACAAATTAATGATGATGATGATGAACTAACATTATATCACAATAATCGTCAATATAACAAGAGAAAACATTATAAGAAACCTTAATTTTGTTTTCCCTAGTTTTTCTCAACACGGTTATTGGAGATTATCTCCTAATCCTGCATCATTTGGTCGAAGGATCCCTCCTAAAGTAGAAATATATGGAAAACATCATGAAAAGAATTAGGAAAATCGTGGAAGATATTCCATCCAAAGCATATTTCCATGTCCTAAGAGACTTCAATAAAGAAGCAAGCAAGCATGCTAGTGAGAGGCGTAAATTTAATATAGGCAAATTAAAGATTAATGGCCAAATTAGCTTTTTAGAATTCCCTATTGACATATGAAGTTTCTTAAAAAAAATAGTTAAACTGGTTGATACAATAAAATGTAAAAATGGAAAATTGGGGGGCCCAAGTGACTTTGTGGCAACCTTGAGGAAACGTGTGCATGCAGACAAGATGTCATGAAAGATTTCATAATCGATTAGTAGCATTATGTGTTGTGAATTTTGTGTTTTGTTGGGGTAGTTTTGTAAGGTATTCCCCTACAAAACCCCTTTTTTGTTGCTTAAATAATTATCCTTAGGAAAATCATGTATTCCTATTGGAAAGGAGAAAACAACTAGAAAATTTTGATGAAATAACTCTGTGATGCCTAATGTATTTGTTGTGAACCAGACACAAAATTATACAATACAAATACTTTTTGCGGTTAAAAAAGAAAAGAAAAAATGCGCAAGAAAAAAAAATATATATGCACATAAATGAATGAGCAAACCAATAATAAATTCATGGAAAAATGTATCAAGTTTTAAAGAAGCCAACAATCTTATTATTAAAACCCAATCGGAGTCTAAATTGAAATGTGTCCTTACAAATCCCTATGAGGGTTATGATAAGAAGAATGTTTTAGAAGCCAATGCGTCAAATCATACATTAGAGACTAGGTGCTGCAAAGAAATAAATAACAAAGCATTTGTTGCATCACTTCAAGTAATCACTAAATACTATTAAATTTTGCAAGAAATTTGACTAATCAACATTGAAATGATTCAGAACCTTTGAATAGAATGAACATAAAATTAAATCAAAACAATAAATTTTGAATGATAAAAAAATGATTGACCAAACTATCTTTATTAACTACCTTTCAAGTTGTCCCCTACTATCAACAAGATAGACTTGGTCCTAGAAAAATAAAAAGGGACAAATCGAAAAATAAAATAATCTTTTAAGTTGTAGCGTACCTTTACGAAAAAAAAAAAAAAAAAAAAAAAAAAAAAAAAAAAAAAAAAAAAAAAAAAAAAAAAAAAAAAAAAAAAAAAAAAAAAAAAAAAAAAAAAATAACTCCTCCATCTGTAATTCCCCTTTGCCTTCTTTCCAATGTAAATCAATTTATTAGTTGAACTTCCTCTAAGTGATTTTATCTAGTAATTTAACAAAGTACTCTTAGAAAAATGATCTATTATGAATGTTTTAGTTTGATATAATTATAAGTGTTGGGGTCTCACTATACTTCTTTTATCTATCAAATATTACTTTTTACCTAGTAACTCCAATTTAAAAATAAAATAATGAACAAGTAAATATATCACATTAAATCGTAATATCATCATCACAAAACCTCGTGCCTTCCAAAAATATATATAATAATATCCATGTTACCAAAATTATGTCAATAAGTGTCGTCATGTCCAAAATCATGTACATCAAATGTCTGAAAATAAAACAAATAAAAGTCACCATATCTTTGGATGCAAATCCTTGAATGACATCTCTCTTTTTCCCTTTGCCTTTTCTTTAGTTGTGAAAGGCCTAGTGAGAAAGGTGGACATAGTGGAACCTGAGTCAAGCTTGGCCATGGGTTTCTTTCCTTTGTCTTATGTGACTATAAGGATGTGTTGTTTTGGGAGAGACTTGGAAAATGAAACAATTGATGGGATTGCTTGATTTAGAATAGGGGAAGATCAGACATTAACAAGTATGTCAAGGCAATGAATAATATTAGAAGCAAGTTGAGTAGGCTCTAAGTTTTAAACATCATTTGTAGGTGGCCTGGGAGAGGCATGGATATAACTAATTTTTGGATGGAACTACACTTAATTGTTGGGTTACGCTAGTGGGGGAGGCAAGGCAACTTGGTTTTTGAGATTAATCTAACCAAATTGACCAATGTGTTTAAATTCTTTGAGTTTGCACCAAAATGTATAGAGAATCTGATTCTCATGTTTTGGTCTTCTTGTCAATTCATACTAGGCCGTATGCCTCTTCCTCCTTTGTTACTATTGTAATTTGTTATTTCTATTGAAAAATTTCATCTAAAACTGTCCAAATCAGAAAATCAATTATAAGAAGTGTCATATACAAAACATTAAACTAACTGCAAATTCTATTTGATGCATTAAATATGGTTTAGATGAATTCATGTTAATCAAGCATAAACAAGTATATGTTACAAGAAAGAATAGAGAAAACACCATCACATAAAATCATTCATTCTTTAGATTACTACATGTTCATTAAACAATGTCACATAATTCCTTATTTGATTGCAACATGTACTCTTCAATGAAATTTCATATTATCCTTGCATTTAATTTAATTTCCCATTTTCATTATGTAAAGTTAATTTATGAAGGGATGATTAGTGAAATATGTGTTTTCGTGTAAAGTGAGATGAAAATGAGAGTAAAGCACAAACAATTTTTTTTGTAGCTAGACCCATGGGGACATTGGAAAATTATATTAGGGCAACATTTAATTAATTTTTCCATACATGAGATTTACTTGTGATGTTAAGTTCTTCTTCTTCTTTAATATTCTTATGTTCTTATCATCAAATAAATGCCAAAACAAGAAGATCACAACCATACACAATGAACACAAGATATAGGCTCCAAGCCAAGGCAAAACCCCTCTAAGGGGAAAACCCAAAAATAACTTTTCTTCTTATAGAATCAACTTCAAAGGAGGCTTCCAAGACATGGGCTGCCACCAAGAACCAATCCATCCAACCAATCTTCCAAGATAATATCTCCAAGCGAATTAGGGCTCTTCTAGACTTTCATCCTTTCCAAGACAGCATGTAGCACTTGCTTTAATTTCAGACCTAAGGTAACCCTAGACTTCTTAGGGTATTCACATAGAGAGTAACATATAACAATATTTCAGACCTTCGCATTCTCTCTAGGGCTTCATCCTCTCTCTTGTCTTCTAGGAATCTCACATTCCTTCTCCATCGCAGATTGAACCCAAGAAGATGATTGATTGACGGTGGTGTCAATACGTCGAATGCCTTCCTTTATATAACCTTTCCTAAGGTTCGAATAACCCTCACAAGTATGACTCTTTCCTGGCTGGCTGATTTGGTTCTTAAGAGCCTTTTAGGTATTTCCATATAAACATATTTTTTATTTCGTTGATACAAGTGCCCAAGTGGGTCTTTTACAATAACAACGACTCTTTGGCTCATGATAAACCCAAGAGACCTAATGACAAATGACTTGAGCATGAAACCCATGCTCCAAAAAATAATTTTCTTGTATTCCTTTACATCATTTTATTTCTCCTTTTAATAGACACATAAGATTTACATCATGACAAGAGTCAAGTAACAATTATGAAGACCGAAACTAGTTACAATTTCCAACACTCCCTCTCAACTAGGGAGGTAGTCATAATTGTCCAACTGGTACAAGTACATTACTCCCTCTGAAAAGTTTTCATAAGAAGGGTTAGATTGATAATCCATTTGTAAGCATTAAAATTATGTTCAAACAACATTGCCTTAGAGGCCTAACTAAAAAAGCTCATCTTCATTTAAGATCATTATGTTGAGAGGCTTTATTTGTGACACCACACTACCTCTACAAGGCACATATCCCATCTGGATTCACAAGGTATGTCCCTTTAGGACTATCCTTATCTTGGATCTCCATTCCTGAGTCCTCAAAGAATACCGGTCCTCTTCGACCACTCTTCTCTTGGATACCTGTCCCATACTCAAAGAGTGTTAATACGTTTCCTTTATTGGATGCTTTATCCTCAAGGAAACCATAGGTGCTTATCCAATCATCCACCATTCTCTCTTCATTACTTGAAGAAGAAAAATGCACATTTGATGTCCAACATCACTCCCTCTTAGCCAAAGAGGATATTCCTATTCTCCATAGAGAATAAGCCCTTGCTCCTATCCAAGGAGACTCTTTTACTCCCTCTCAAATCTAGAGGATATTGTTGACTTGCTTTCTAATTGGGAATTCATGTTCACAAGAGTTATACCTTGTCTTTATAAGAGTATGCATTGCAAGTTCTTTACAACTGCTTGGCTCCCTCTTGTCTCCGCATCTCATCATATTGGCCCTGCTTCCTTTCGAGGTATCATGGAGCCATCTTCACTCTTCAATTTCATGATAGGAACCAAGTCACCTTTCTTGCTCATCACTTTCATCTTCGACACCATAGATGAAGAAATTGTATTTAGGCTTTCCAAACTTTAAGTTGATCTTAACTTCCTCATGAAAGTGATCTCGTTTAACCTTCGAGATATCTTATTGTACTACTACCTTTCAATCTCAAGATGAGCACATCTCGACTTCACAGTTTCTAGGTACTATATATTGAGCTTATTTCAAAATTCTCCATATATTCCATCCATACAATTGAACTTGCCTCAACTGTCATCATGTATTCCTGCAACATCCTTCCAGGTAGAAAAATATGTTAACTAGATAACCAACAATAATCAAAATTAGACTTATTCATCATGATAACCTTCTTGGCCAATAAACATAATCATGGCTCATCTCCATATGAATCTTCCTTCATGCGTCAGAGTGCCCAAGGATCGAACTTGATTACCAAGTTAGAACTTTCTTCTGGAGATTATATTGGATGTTAATCAATATTTTACATATTCTAGAGAAAGTATTAATCCTTATTTTGATCCGAACTTAAACATGAACACAACAAATTATAGATATAATCATAAATACAGAGATGCAGTAGAAAAACACTTTATTTCATTAATAGAAAAATATTGAACTATGCTTACAAACATAATGGAAATAAGATAGCTCAGGCGATGGTAGCTTATCTATGAGAAGAGATGTGGTGGCTACATGTCAGCTGAACTATGTTACAATGAGGCTCACGAGCCTATTTATTATTGAAAAACCTGAGAAAACCCTAAACAGCCAAAACCCTAACCCCGGGAGATGTAACCCAAGATTTTGTGGGCCCTGTTGGGGTTAGTTGTGCAACTAAATTCCCGAGGTCGTAACTTGGTCATATTATCTCCGTTCGGCACGTATGATACCTTGTTACCTCTTTGAGTACTACAAGTTTTGCCGTAGGTCCCTGCCTACGGCTACGGGCCTGCAACGAACCTAAAAAAAACACCGTTTAGGGGGTCAAAATTGTTTCGAAAGTTCAGGACTCGAAAAACTGCTAAAAGTAGTAAATGTTGAAATAAACAAGGAAACAAATGAAACTAACTGGAGGGTCTAGGTGGAATAGGCGGGTGGCCACCAATATCCACCTAGATCATTCCTCCCCCCTTAGGAAGCAATGATCCCCATTGTGTGCAAATCCTCCATGAGGTGAGGAAATTTCTGTTGAACCTGGTCCCTGGTGAACCACTTTCCCTGGTAAAGGATTTGGCCTACTTTGACAACTCGATATAGTTGTATCCTATATTGGCGAGTGTTATCGATCTGTGTGTCCATGATCTTATCAGATGTGGCCTGTTCCATGTAGTCTGGGTTGAGCTTTGTGGGTGTGAGATGCCCTGCAATGTCGGATGTGTCTAACAATGGTGGAAAGTATGGCTGAAGGTGGTCTACATTGAACACTAGGTGCAAACCAAGGAATGGCAGGATGCTGATCTCGAAGGCATTTTCACCAATAGTCTTGGTGATCGTGTATGGTCCATATCGGAGTGGGTGAAGCTTGCGGTGGGGTCCAGCAAGGCGCTCCTTCTGCAAATGTAGCCAAAGTTTGTCAACCAACTGGAACTTGTACGACACTTGATGTTGATCATGGTTATGCTTTTACTTAGCATTGGCTTTATCCAATATATCATGGAACTGCTTGCGGATGTGTTGAATGCGCTCAATGAAGTTGTTAGTCCTTTTGGCTTCGAACTGAATGTAAACTGAATCTACCTGGGTGGCTGCAAATGGTATGGACACATCAATGGGACATAATGGATAAAATCCCAGCCCTACCTGAAAGGGGATGTGGTATGTTGAGTTGTGGAAAGCTTTGTTGTAGTTGTTTTGGACATAAGAGAGACTTTCATCCCAAGTGCATGGATTCTTCGAGTTGTACATGTGCAGAATGTGTACGATCATCCTATTGAGAACTATTTGGTCATCAGTTTGGGGATGGAAAGTCATGGACTTAGTAAGTTTTGTGTCTAGCATCAACCAGAGACTGGACCAAAATGCAATCAGGAATCTGTTGTCCTGATCTGAGACAATCGACTATGGGATCCCAAAGTGTACCCAAACTTGCTCAAGAAGAGCTTAACAGTGGCCTCTGTTATGATACTCCTCTTGCAAGTTGCCATGATGGCCATCTTGGAGAATCTGTCAACAACCACGAAAACATAATCATTGTCGTGCTTAGTAGAAGGAAGGCCCGACATGTAATCCATGGAGACAAATCCCCAAGTCTGACTAGGTGTAGGTATAGGATTATACATGCCTTACTTATTGATGGTTGGTTTGGCAATGGCACAGGCGATGCAAGATCTAATGTACTTCCCAACATCCTGACGAAGTTTCAACCAATAAAAATACTTTTGCAATACTGCCATTATTTTCTCTACTCTGAAATTTCCAGCGACCCGACTGTAGTGTGCCTCCCAAATAATCTTGGCACGCTCGCTTGAAGGAACACAGATGTGGCCTAGGTGGCATAACAGTGCATCCTGAAGGTTAAAACTTGAAACTTGCTTCCCTTCCAGGAGTGTCTGGTATGTGCTATCGAATTCTGAATCGCTCTTGTAAAGATGCGACCACCCCGAAGTCTCGTGCCCACAGGAGTCGAGCACAGTGATCAGTGCCATGACCAGTGGTTGGCTGAGGCAATCAACAACATTATTAGTGCCGCCCTTCTTATACTTAATGTTCAAATGGAATTATTGCAGGCAAGTAGACCATTTCTGATGGTGATCGTTCTGTAACTTCCCTTGCGTTTGTATGAACTACAGGGGTCAATGGTCTGTGTTGATGACCGTTTCCTTCCCCAGAATGTACTGCTTCCATTGGCAAAAGGCCTGCACAATGGAATACATTTCTTTGTCATAAGTGGGATACTTTCAGATTGTGTCTGAAAGTGTCACTTTGGTAAGCCACTTGATGCGCATGTTGAGTAAGAACTACACCAATAACATAGTTGGAGGCGTCTGTCTCAATCTCAAATGGTTGTTGCAGGTCTCATAATGTGAGCATTGGTGTAGAGCAGAGGCAATGCTTCAACTCAAAAAATTTCTATTGCTGGGTCTCAAACCAAAAAAAAATTGCTTTCGCTCCGCCCTTGGTGACTCTACTTAAAGGCCAAGTGATATTAGAGAACCCCAGCATGAACCTGCGGTAGAAATTGGCAAGACCCAAAAATTTGCGCAACTCTATTAGAATGGTTGGGGCTGGCCAATCTCAAATGACTTGTATCTTGGCTGGGTCCACATGTACACCCTGCTCATCAATGATGTACCCAGATATTGAACCTGGGTTAGGCCAAAAATGCATTTCTCCAAGTTAGCACACAACTTGTGTTGTCGCAGGCTTTGAAGGACTTGGTGAATATGGCGGAGGTGCTCTTCCCAACTTTGGATGAAGATCAAGGTGTCATCTAAATACACCACCACGAATCCATTGGTGAAGGGTTGCAAGATGTCATCCATTAGTCTCATGAAGGTTGCAGGGGCATTCGTGAATCTGAACGACATGACTGACCATTCGAAAAGGCCCTCCTTGGATTTGAAGGCAATCTTCCACACATCAGAGGGTTCGATAGGCACCTGGTTATAACTTGACTTCAAGTGAATCTTGCTGAAATATTTGCCCCCCTTGAGCTAGTCCAAAAGGTCATCAATCTGCGGGATTGGATACCTATTCCAAGAAGTGATCTTGTTAAGTGCCTAATAGCAATATAGAGTCTCCAGGTCCCATCCTTCTTCTGTAACAATACAATTGGGCTCCCACAAGGTGATGAACTTGGCTTAATCTACCCTTTCTGCAATAGTTCCTTAATCTGCCTCTTGATCTCATCGTTCTCCAGAACAGAGCATCGATAGAGTGGTCCATTGGGTAGCGACACGCCCAGGGTCAAATCGATGGAGTGTTTGACCTGATAGTGTATAGGTACCCCTGTAGGTGAGGTGAAAATATCCTTGTACTCCTCCACGACCTTATAAATCTTATGTTGTTGTGTAGAGGAGCCCTACCTAGAAGTCGTGGCCATAACCCTCTTCTTGCTGTGAGGGCGAATCATAAGGAAAACAAATTTCCTGATTTGGGAAATGATCTTACTGCATTGCTTTGTAGTGATCAAAGAGATGGCAGTAGGCAAATCTATCTCTAGAATCTATACAACTTATTAGCCAAAGTAATAATCACAGAGTGAGGTCTAGACTCATATATAACATGTTGCTTCCATGAGTATGGTTCTCCTAACAATAAATCACAAACTTCAAGAGGAGAAACATCACACAGTACCTCATCTGTGAAGGGCTTGATGCTGTAGGGAAGGCGACACTGTTGGCTGACACAGAGATATCGTCCTTGGTGAAGCCACCCGATGGTGTACGGATGTGGATGTGTTGTAGTCTTTAGGCCCAGCTGCTTCATGAACTCTACTAAAATGAGGTTCTTTTGGCTCCCGCTGTCGACAATGAACTGCAACGAAGAACCCTTCACCCACATTTGTGAGTGGAAGAGGAGTTCCCCCATCCTCTTGATCTTCAGGCTAAACCTTTTGGATCTTAGTGGTGGACACAGTGGCACTGGGCTCCACATCAATGATCTGCTTCCCTTTATCATTCCCCTTATCACGTTATGATTTAGAGTTAGAACATGCATCTAATTCGGAGGCCTTCAACTCGGCCACTAGTGATTTGTTGGCCCGACACTCACTTGTGTTATGAGTGGAGCTCTTATGGAACTCACACCATTTTCCTGTGTCCTTCTTTGTCTTCATGGTGTTGTTCTTTGCTTGCAGCTTTGGTGAGCTGTCCTGGGTAGCCTTACCTTAGATCTATCATTTGCTATGTGGTTTAGGGGTGCTTTTTTGTTGCTTTAGATTCACAGATCTAAAGTCCTACTTCTTCTGTTTAAACTTCTACTCAATCTTAACAGCGTATCGTTACGTCGTGCTGAGCGAGGAAATGTCTAGGAACCCCATGTCATCTCGGATGTACTTGGGTAGATAACCACAATACTTGAGTACCAAATGCCACTCAGTATCCTTGATACCCAGCTTCGTGCGAAGGGTATGGAAAATATTTGTGAAATTTGACACATCTTGGTCCCTTCCCTACTGTAGCGTGGTCCACTTTATGTATTTATCTTCATAGCTCCCGATAGGGTAATATTGTACCTTGATGGCGTCTTGAAAAGAATCCCAAGTGGGTTCGGCTGAAAACAACTAGGGTTCACTCTCGTCCTTTTGTTCACGGTAGGTTTCCCACCAGTCCTTGACGTGTGGGGCAGCTTTGAGAAGTGCAAAAATAATATTTTCCCGATGGGAAAAATCATGAACTGAAAAATATCCTTCCAACAAATTTAACCATTTATATATGGCATCTACATCTATTAGGTGCTCAAATATGGGAATATCTAAGTTAAATTGTACCTTAAAAGGAGTGGCGCTTCCAGAGTGGCTACTAGATGAAGATGTGTTTCCTGTGGGTAGTTGTCAAAGGATCTGGGCAAAGTTATCCATCATCGCATTCCTTTGTCGCTTGAGGGCTTCCTCGAGCAACATTTCGCATTCCTTTGTCGCTTGAGGGCTTCCTCGAGCAACATTTTGAAAGGATATCTTGTCCCTTCGCCTTTCTTTTCTTCTGTCATCAGAGGTTCTTGGGGTTTGCGAGGCTACTCTTGCAACAATTCAACCATATCGAGCCTAACTCCTTATACCCTGACCTTGTTAGGGGCATGTAAAGAAAAACAGAGAAAGAACAGACTGCTCTGATACCACTAATCCGAACTTAAACAGGAAAGAAATAAATTACAGATATAATCATAAATACAGAGATGCAGTAGAAAAGCACTTCATTTCATTAATAGAAAAATATTGAACTATGCTTACAAACATAATGGAAATAAGATAGCTTGGGCGACGGTAGCTAATCTTTGAGAAGAGATGTGACGACTACATTCCAACTAAACTGAGTTACAATGAGGCTTAAGGGCCTATTTATTATTGAAAAACATGAGAAAAACCTAAACAACCAAGACCCTAACCCCAAGAGATATAACCCAAGATTTTGTGGGCCCCATTGGGGTTAGTTGGGCAGCCAACTTCCGAGGATCATATCTTGGTCATATTATCTTTGTTTGGCGCATATGATACCTTGTTGGAAATGTCTCTTTTATTACTACAGGTTTTTCCATAGACCCTTGCCTACGACTATGGGGCTGCAATAGACCTCAATAAAATGCCATTTAGGGGGTCAAAAATGCTTCGAAAGTTCAGGACTCGAAAAACTGCTAAAAATAGTAAATGTTGAAATAAACAAGGAAATATATGAAACTAACTGGAGGGTCTAGGTAGAATAGGTGGGTGGCCACCAATATTCACCTGGATCATATTCACCCTTGAGTAAGTTAAATTCCTCTTTCAAGCATCATATATCCATATACTAAGCATATTTTATGGCCAACTTCTTTTTACAAGATTCTATACATATGAATATTATGCAAAGTTTACTTCCAACATGCATTTTTGTGCTTTCATCCAATCATCTAGTTATATTCCATAAAATGAGCTTGCAACTTGACCCATTGCATTCCTTCATCCCTTGAGACTATACTTTATGGAATGTGTACTAACCTTTGTCATAGTGCATCTTCCAAGAACCTTCTAGTATGATGGTTCTTACAGGATCATGATGATCCATCTAAGAAAGATGACTACCTCTAACATAATGTTAGATAGTGCTTGGATGAACAATTATGCAAAATGGTCTATCTACCTATTTTTTAAATTATAGATGATTTCTACCAAGCAACTTAACCAAGTAAACTCTAAATACGTTACTATCATATGATTTTCTCTATGATGCCATACTAAATCAAGATGCATACTTACTCCTTTATTAATAGGGTCCTCTCAATTCCTTCTGTAATATCTCATTTCAAAGATATTCCCAAAACCCCAGTAAACTCCAACCAATTACGTCCAAATGATATAATAACCGGGAAGCTCAAAGTGACGGAAATAACAATGGTGCAACATATAATAATATAAACATGAAATATAAGCAGACACTCAAGAAATGTAGAGAGAAATGCTAAGCCATTTTATTATATTGAGTAATGGAATGATTACAAGCGGTGATCAGAAAGATGTCACCTCGACTTGCACAAGGCAAGTGAAGAAATACACTCAGATTATTAAAGGAATGACCTCTCTTTGAACTGCGTCTAAGCTATTGGAGAACTATCGTGCTACTACTGCTACTAGAAATCAAATGAGGATTTTGGGTTGTTCCCCTCAAAAAATGTTGAAACTCTAGAATCAGACTCTACTCAAGAAACCTAGAAAAACCCAGAAAGCTTTTCTGGAATGGCCGACCCCCAAAAATTGCCCCCTTGAGGACCCACGTAATCCCTCAAGGCTCTATGTTGCCACTGAATAAATCCCACTAAAACTCTGCCTGAAACTCAGCCAAAATCCTCCAATATGCAAGGGCTGATCCCTTGCGCAATCTCCCAGCTCCAATCCTCCACAAACCCCCAATCCGGAACTACCTCCAGAAGAACTGCGTCCCTCTCCCTCAAGTCAGCGCAGTTCTCTAATGCTGAACTCCTCCTCAATGCCAAGGATCAATACTATTGCCAAAATGCTACTGAAACTACCTTGCCTGAGTAGGCACTCAAAGTCCCCCGGGGCTAAGGGTGAGATCTACGAATGGAGACACTCAGTGCACTAAACAGTGCTGCAGACAGGCTAAACAACCAGCGTGCTCCAAGTCGAAGTGACTAGCTCAAATGCTCATAATCCAATGCCAAAATGAGGAGGCTTCTCTCTCCTTTATAGCGTTGGCCCCTCTCAGACCTTAAGGCCCACCTCCTTTGACGTAGCCTATCTCTTGCCATGTGCTCCTCTCCATTTGCGCAGTCCCTCCAAGTGTCTACGTGGGCCCCTCCTCTACGTGGTCCTTTGGCCCCCTTGGCTCCCCCTTTAAGTTACAACGTTGTGCTACTAGGGAGTGACTTTATTCTAAAAGTGAGTGATGTCCCCCTTTCCTCACCTTTTTATTTATAAATAACTATAGAATGCAAAATTGAGCAAAAATCGAATATTCCAATTAGCCATGGCTAATTGGGAATATTCCAGTCTCCCCCAGCAAAATGTTGCTTGTCCTCAAGCAACTGAAGTGATGGATGCCACAAAAATTTCTCACTTTCCCAAGTGGCATCCTCATCTGGTAAATTCTTCCACCTCACCAAGAATTACCAGAACGTCCTGCTCTGCAGTTGCCTCTCCCTGGTATCAGTAATAGCCTTTGGCTGCAACACCAAATGCCCCTCATCATCCGTGGGTGGTAGCTCATCTGTCACTGTCACCTGTTACCCCAATGCCTTCTTCAGGCATGATACAAGAAAAATGTTATGAATCTTACTACCTTGGGGCATCTCCAACTCATACGCAACCTGTCCAATCCTGCATATCACCCTATATGGCCCATAAAAGTGGGGCTTGAGCTTATCAGCCCCCTTCTGCTTTAGTGATGACTATCGGCATGGCTATAATTGTAGGTAGACCAAGTCCCCTACCTTAAACTGTCTCTCCACCTGACCCCTATCAGCATACAGCTTCTGTTGGTTCTGTGTTGTAGCCATATTATCCTTGAGAGCTCGGAGAATATCCTGACTCTCTTGGATCCAAATCTTGGCTCTCGGAGCCTTGCTAGCACCAAACATCACGTCAGCAAAAGATAAAGGATGATATCCATACAAAGCATAGAATGATGACATACCAATGGACATGTGATGCGTAGTGTTGTAGCAGTACTCCCCCAGATGCAGCCACTTCAGCCATGCTCACTGTTGTCCACTGACATAGTTATGCAATTATCCCTCCAACCACTTGTTGACTATCTTTGTATGCCCGTCTATTTGTGGGTGATAACTGGTACTCGGTGTCAACTCCGTCCCCGCCAACCGGAAAAGCTCCTGCTAAAATCTGCCCATGAAACAACTGTCCCTATCACTGGTGATGGTCTTAGGGAGACCATGTAACTGGAAGACCTCTCTAAAGAACAGCTCCACCACCTGCACTGTTGTGTAGTGTGCGGATATGGTGAAAAAACGTGCGTACTTTGTTAGTCGATCAATGACGACAAAGATGCAATCCTTGCCCTGTACCATGGGCAACCCTGTGATGAAGTCCATCGAAATACACTCCCATTTCCCCTCTGAAATGGGAAGAGGCTGCAATAATCCTACGGGATGGTTCATCTCCCCCTTGTTCCTCTGGAAAACATCGCACTCCCGGACATGATGGAGTACATCCTGCTTGAGGCCCTTCCATGAGAACCTCTATCTAATAGCCCTGTAGGTTTTGGTAAACCCCTGATGGTTGGCCAATGGTGAATCATGTGATGCCTGAAGTATCTTCTTCTTGAGCTGAGACCCCTCAATCAAGAAGATCCGGTCCCTGTAATAGATGATCTCATTGACCACCCTGTACCTGTCATCCGCCACCTACCCATCCAACACCTCGCATGCAAATCTGTCCTTGGATTACTCTACTAAGAGTCGAGCCCTCTAGTCTGCGTCCAAGCTCATAAGAGACAACGTGGCTGGTCTACATGAAAGGGCATCTGCTACCACGTTGTTCTTACTTTTAACATAATCAATGTCAAAGTCATATGCTTGGATCTTACTGATCCACTTCTACTGCCTCTCCTATAGTTGCTTCTGCTCCAAAAAGAACTTGAGGTTGTTGTGATCAGTCCTTACCCTGAACCTGTTACCCACTAAATACTGCCAGAACTTGGCCAATGCATGCATGATGGCCAACATCTCCTTGTCGTATATAGAATACAACCTCTCGTGCAAAAGGAGATTCCGGCTCTCAAAGGCTATAGGGTGACCTCCCTGCATCAATACTACGCCGATCCCCTCTCCTGACGCATCACACTCCAAAACGAATCGCTGCATAAAATCCGACAATGCAAGCATTGGGCAGTTTCTCATAAACTCCTTGAGCCTGTCAAAGGCTCACTGCGCTGTATCTGACTAACTGAATGCCCCCTTCCTCGTTAGATCTGTTAGGGGTGCAGCAAGCTGTGAGAAAATTTTGATGAACTTCCGGTAGTAAGTACAAATGCCAATGAACCCTTGAAGTTCTGTCATGTTCCTCAGCTCCGGCCAACCTCTGATGGCCCTGATCTTCTCCTCGTGGACCCTCACTCCGTCCACCCCTATTATGTGTCCCAAGTATGACATCTCCGTCAACCCAAACTCACACTTGGAGAGCTTGGCATAGAACTGCTGTTCCTCCAAGATGCGCAATACTGTCTCAATGTGCTGGAGATGCTCCTCCCAAGTCCTGCTGTAAATGAGGATATCATCAAAGAACACTAACACAAACTTCCTCAAGTGACTATGGAAGATGTGATTCATGTAGGACTGGAATGTAGCTGGGGTGTTGGTTAGCTCAAAGGGCATCACCAAAAACTCAAAGTCCCCATAGTGACACCTAAAGGCGATCTTGGGAATGTCCTGCTCCCTCACGCGAATCTGATGGTACCCAGATCTCAAATCAATCTTTGAGAAGAACCATGCTCCTCTCAACCCATCCATCAACTCATCGATCCTAGGTATGGGGTACATGTTCTTCAGTGTCTTCTTGTTCAGGGCCCTGTAGTCAATGCACATCCTCAATGTGTCGTCCTTCTTCTTCACCAACACCAAGGAAGAAGCAAAAGGACTCGTGCTCGGCCGAATGTGCCCAAGAGCCAGAAACTACTGAATGGCCCGCTCAATCTCATCTCGATAGGCCTTGGGATGCCTATAAGGGGTAGTAATTACTGCCTGTATGCCCTGCTCAAGCTCAATGGTGTGCTCAAACCCCCAGTCTGGTGGTTGTCTCGACGGAATCTCCCCAAACACTGTGGCATACTAGTCAAGGATGGAATGTATCTTTGGGTGCATTGTCTGCCCTGTAGTCCCTGTCTCGGATGCATGTAGCTCCACTGCCCACTCTACGTCTCCCTTCCGGAAGACTTCTTCCATCCGATAAGCTGAAACAGTCTGAGGTGGATATGTGTGTTGTTCCCGTATCTTCTCATGCCTCCCTATCTTATCATCATCCCACTGCATCTCTAGGGCCTTCCAATCCGTTGTGACCTTCCCTAGAGTGATAAGGCACTGAACACCTAGTACCATATTGGTGTCCAGAATATTGACCACGAAAAAAGTGGTCAGTCAGTGTGTAGGTGCCCATCGTCACAGATAACTTTGGAACATAACAAGCACACACCATGGTCTGATCTCCTGGGACCAAAACTGAAAATCCATAGAAGCTCTCTATCTGTATCCCTCTCCGCTCAGCCATCTGCGCATCGATGAAGTTGTGGGTTGTCCCACTGTCAACCAAAACTAATACTCACTGGCCACGTACTGTCCCCCATACACGAAGCGTCAAATACTTGGGAACCCCTCACAATGCTGCAAGGGCCCCTCCGGTAGGTGCAAAAGCTGCACCACCTACTACTGGTGGTGGAGGTGGCAAAGGACCCTGCACGACATGACTATCTCCTGCCTCCACATCATCCTCCTCATCTTCTTCCTCGCTGCTGTCGAAGAAGACCTCAATAAAGTGTGCTTTGCCAGCAGCACATCTATGTCCTAGTCCCTGTAGAAATTTTGAATAATATGACACTTATTCACAGAGATTATCCTGATTATACACTATTTGTGGAATCAACATAATACATAACCTCTTGTACGTTGATCATCACTTTGCAGTAATAAAGAAACAATCAATCATGCGCACATTGAGGCATCAATCACACATATCAACATAGTATGTAACCGGGGAAAGCATACCGCTGAAAACCCCTCAACTATTTGTATATTATATTGATTGAGAACATGTAACAATACATAGTACAATACTCCTCACAAGTACTCAGTACTATCTCCACCTGTTACACACAAACTAGCTCAGATCTGAATC
>APFE030658967.1:43251-109755 GCA_000404065.3 Pinus taeda
ATGATCTGTTTTTACCTTGAAGTGTCTTCCCATTAGGTAGGGTTGCCATTTCTTAAGTGCATGGAGTATTGCCAACATTTCCTTCTCATAAATAGCTTTGTGTATAACTTTCCCTTGATTAGACGACTTTCAAAATCAATGGGTCTTTCATCTTGCATTAGAACAACACCAATTCCATTTCCTGAAGCATCACATTCCACAATAAAGGTTTTTGTGAAGTCTAGTGTAGTTAAGACCGGTACTTAGCACATTGCCTCTTGAAGACGTTCGAAGGCCTTCGTTGCTTCCGGAGTCCATGAAAATGCATCTTTCTTCAATAATGTTGTTAGAGGTGCTGTTATTCTCCCATAATTTTTAACAAACTTGTGATAATACCCTGTCAACCCGAGAAATCCTCGCAGATGCTTTATGGATGTGGGGATTTTCCATTCCTTAATGGCTTTAATTTTGCTAAGGTCTACCTAACTCCTTCATGAGATACAATATGACCCAGATATTCCACCTCCTGGACTCCAAAGAAACATTTGGATCGTTTTGCATATAATTGTTTCTCCTCCAATAGTTATAGCACCCTGTCAACATGTTCAACATGATCCGTCCAAGACTTGCTGTAGATTAGTATATCATCAAAAAATACTAACACAAATTTTCTAAGAATGGTTTGAAAATTGAATTCATCAAACCTTGAAATGTTGAAGGTGCATTGGTAAGGCCAAGGCATGACCAAAAATTCATAATGACCCTCATGAGTTCTAAATGATACTTTCGGAATGTCTACAGTCTTCATGCTAATTTGATGATATCCTGAACGAAGATCCAACTTGGTGAAGTAAATTGATCCATGCAATTCATCCAGTAATTCATCAATGACAGGAATGGGAAACTTATCTTTAATAGTGAGCTTGTTGAGCTCCCTATAATCCGGACACATGCGCCATGATCCATCCTTCTTGTGCACCAATACTATTGGAGCAGAGAAAGAACTTTGACTCGGTTGAATTATACCAGCCTCTAGCATTTCTGCAACCATACGTTCAATTTCACTCTTTTGGACATAGGGATATCTGTACGGCCTGATGTTTGGAGGAACACTTCCTGGAATCAGATGAATAGCATGATCATGATCACGCATAGGTGGGAGACCTTTGGGAGTCTCAAATACCTTGGAATGATTGTCCAGGACTTTTTGGAGATCTGGAGAAATAGATGATTCCGATGTGGAAACATCTAGCGAACATAATTGTGCAATTACACCTCTTTGTTCCTTTTTTATAAGCTTTGTCATACCATTAGAGCTTATTATCCTTCCTGGTTTCCCTGCAATACCCCTTAATTCAACTTCCTTTCCTTCCGCAAAAAATTTCATGAAAAGTTCTTGAAAATTAAAAGCTATGGTACCCAAGGATTGTAGTCATTGGACTCCTAGTACAACATCAACACCTCCCATTGGAATGGAAAGCATTAGGCTAGTCAATACATTCTCCCATGGATAGCTTGATATTATGGCACTTTCCAGAGAAATTTATTATTCCTCCATTTGCAATCATCACTTGACACTCTGGTGCTGGATATAGGAAGCAATTCAATTCTTTTGCTACCTTACAATGAATAAATTGTGGGTGCTTCCTGAATCAATCAACACTATTACCTTTTTTTTCTTTATTTGTCCTTCTATCTTGATGGTTTGAGGAGTGGTAATTCAAGCCAATGCATTCCAAGATATGGTTGGATTCATTTCTTCTTTATCTAGGATTTGTTCATGGAGTATATCCTCTTATTTTGAACTTTTTTTCTCCTTTTCTTCTTCCTCTGCACAATCTATGTAGAATAATTTCTTTTCAGCACACTTATGACCTTTAGTGTATTTGCTATCACAACTGTAACAAAGCCCCTTTGCTCTTTTTTCCTCCAATTGTTGTGGTGTCAATCTTATAGGTTGTGGAAGACTAGGGGCAACAACACTTCCATCTTTATAGTTGTGACTGGTATGCTCCCTAGTTGCCATAATTTTGCTTTCCACTTTACTTGCTAACCTGAATGCCTCTCTAATGAATCAGGATCCCAAAGGCGAACATCATGTTGGATATTATCCTTTAAAGACCCTATGAACACATCAATCCTATGCTCCTCTGGAATATCTTTTACCCTTATGTTCAATTTTTGAACTCCACAATGTGCTCCATTATTGAACCCTTTTGTTTGAGACTTATCAATTGGCTAAAAAAAGTGTTGCTTTTTGTATCCTCATAATGTGCTATCAATTCTTCCGTAAAAATTGCCCAAGTGATAAACTGTTTACAGAGCAAAGCCATTGATACCATACAAACCGATTTGGTTCCAAATATAAAGTTGCAATACGTACCTTTTGTGTGTTTTGCACATTATTGAGATCGAAAAATTGCTCCATCTGTAATATCCATGTTGCGGGATCCTTGCCATCAAACTTCCTCATTTCGATTTTTGGAATATGGTGGGTCTTTGATCCAACATTAGACTGTATGAAATCATGATTAACATTTCTTTTGTTCTCATCATAAGTTTCCTTTACTACCCTTTCACCATTAGTAAGCATTTCTTGTAGAAACTTTGTTAAATCTGTCTTCAAATCTTCCATGCCTGTCTTCAAATCTTCCATGTTTATCGTCAAATCTATCTTCAAATCATCCATCTTAGCTTCCACGTCAATCATCTTAGCTTCTACACCTTTCTTTAAACAGTCCATATTAGCTTCTACACCTTTCTTTAAACCATCCATCTTAGATACTGTTCCTTTTTGTGCAAGTGACAGTTGTTGCACTTGGTCTTGTAATTTTGATATATCATGTTGCATTTCTTCCTCTTCTTCATGAGTCATGTTAGAGCTCTCAGGTCCCTTACTAGGTGTTTGCATTTTCTTTCCTCGAGGCATCGGTTACCGATAATGATGCTCTACTATGCCCTTTGAATTGCTTCAAAATAAATTTCAAACCAATCTTAAGCAAAAATTTAACAGAATCTACACACCTTTTTTCACTTTGTAGGAGCTTGATATTGCCTTTGATGTATCTCTGAACTTTCAGATCATCCAGTTCTAAACTTGTGACTTGGTAGCCCTTTGTTTCCTCTTTCCAATGCCACCAGTCTGATCCCAATTGGATTCCTCAAGGAAGAGTTATGCGAAATCTCCCACAGTGACCTGATTATAGACTAGTTTAGTAGAGCGAACTTGTACGACGTGCGACGAGTCACTGTTTCGACCTTTGGCTCTAAACAATATATACAAGAAACTATAGTCCGTCATCTTTCTATACCTTCTTATGAAATTTCAATCCAATTCTCAGAGAAAAAGTTATGACGATTTTCCCCAGGTCACCTGTTTGGAATGTAATTCAGGAGTCTGCAAAAATACCAACTTCCTTAGATCATATCTTCGTAACTATAGCGCGAAAAGCTCTGAAATTCGGACTTGAGATTCAGCATGAAGTCTTCTCAAATGGGTTTTTTTTTAGCTTCTGAAACGTCGCAGAAAAAAGTTATAGTGAAAATTCCACGATGACCTGTTTGGAGCAGCGAAACCCTAGAATCCAAAGCTCTGATACCAAATGTTATGAAACCAGCTCAACAAAAGATAGAAAATATAGATCAACACCTTAAAATTTAGCCTCTTCAAGGGGAAAACCTCCTTTACATTACATAAATGAACAATTCTTGGATGATTCAAATGACAAAACCTCCTTTCTATATATAGGAGTCTAAGGAGTCACAATATAACCCAACCGACCTAACAATAATAATATAAAGCCACAAAAATAACAATAGAGGGATTCTATGGGGCACAGAAGAACAATATGGGGACAATAGGGGCACAACAATATTAATAATGGGTACAACTACAATAGTAATGGGGTAATCACTAGTATTATAGGGACCCAACAAATTCAAACTCCTAGGTGACCTTAAGGAAGTGGAATCAATGGAAATACACCATACCAGACCTTCTACACTTGCTACAAGACTCCCAGAATGCATCCCAGTCATTCCCCTGACTAGTTCTTGGGTCCCACTGAGTTTTAGACCAATAAACCCTTGGACGCTCCCTTCATGTGGACAAGGATGCATTTGAAAAGCTCTAGACGCATGCACAACATGAGTATGCATGAGTCTGGGGATTTTCCTACTGAAAAGCTATAATGACATAATGAAAAGACTTACGAATCAAAAACTGACTCCAAGACTAGGCCTGATCATCCCCAATCGGGACTAACATTCTGTCAAATACTTGTCATCAATGCAATCTATAGGACATGTATACAAGACAGATCATAAACGACTAATAACTCATATGAGACTTGACAAGAAGGATCACCACCCTCTTCCCTTAAATGTTTTGACATCAATTAGGCCTTCCATACATTATCCTTTTAGTTACAAGTAAATACATGAAAATAACCATGACTATAACCAGTCACATAACCATGCTTATAACCAGCATTAAACCATGTAAATAAAAATAAGATAACAATAATTAAGGCCACATAATAACAAGTACAAAAGAAAGAGAACTTAGCTTTTATTAACATAGGCAAGAGCCGACCAAGTTTGGGACTTCCACATACCACCCGAAGGTAGACATGGTTGAACCAAATCTTTATTTCATCCAGTCACCCTCGTTCCATATTCCAAGCACGAATGTGGGATATCATTGATAAACCACTCCAAAAACAACTAAGGGAATCCATAGGTTAAACCACCTCCACCCTCACCATACCGTGATCTCACCAAAAGTGACCTCCAGATCACAAAACCAAACCGATCTTGGAATGTCTTCAGACTCCATCACTACCCTTGAGGAATTTTCCATCTCCTTATCTCTCAGGATTTACCACAATCCATACCGGATCACTAAGCCCTAAACCGAGACAACAATCTCTCAAGCTTTACTGTAATCCATACTGGATCACTAGGCGCTAAATTGAGACACCACCCTCAGGCTTTACCGTGTACCCCGCAAAAACTGGTCAAGGGATTCCTAGGCCTTTGGGAATTTTCCTAAGACCACCTCCACCCCGGATTTTGAAACCATCCGGCAATTCCAAAGCTCAAAACCAAGAAAAAAAATCCCATCACACAATGGTTGTCTGAAAAAAGTTAAGGCAAGGCCGAAAACCACTGTCATAACCCGGAAAAACCATGCCACCAATAACAAGAGAACCACATATCAACATGCAAAGCCACACATGTAAAAAATAGTTAGGAAATCACATTTAATGTGTTACATGCAAGTATTCCTACTAAAGTTGCTTGATCCTGCTCTTCTTGGCTTGATCTTTGCTTTCCTTCCTTTTGCTTGTCCTTCCTTTTCTTGCTTTTCCTTTACTTGCTCCAAAGCTAGAGAGTATGAGTGAGAGAGAGAATAATGAGTAAGCTCCAAAACTGAATTGACCAAAAGCCATGAACTGATCCTCGAAAGCATTTTTACTAATGAGGCCTCTATTTTCTTCATTTTCCATTATTTTCCTTCAATTTCCCCCTCACATGCGACCTATGAACTGTCACCTTACTTTTCTCCTATTTTCCTTTATTTTCATATATAAATGTGCCAAAAATACCTTTTTGCCTTTTTAACGCCTTTGTCATTTCCTTTGCCAATTTCCTTAGCCATAATAACCGAAATGAACACCCACACTAGGATGTTTTTCCCAACATTCAGCTTGGAATATGTGTCCCTTAATTGTGGTCTTATTTTGCCTTTATTAACTTTTATTACATGAACTTTTAACGAGGGGTTTTTACATGACCCAGCTATGACACCTCAAAAAGCAGGTTCATTGATGGGAAAAAAATAAAAAGGTACTTCTCATAAAGGAACTAAAGGAGATTGATGAATATATGGGCCGCCTTCCAAATCCATCGAATGTTGGTTATGCTTCTGCAATGTTGCAACACAAGATCAAGGAGATAGTACTTTGTAAAAGGCACATTCTAGGGTTGCAAGAACCAGCATGGTGGCTCAAGATCTGTGCAATATGGATAAAATGTGAAGAGAAAAATTCTATATTTTTCCAAAAGTTTGCCTCCGATTGCGGAAACATGAAGACAATATGGAAAATTAGGACAAAATCTTGTGAAATGGTCACTCGCATTATAGATATTCGGTGAGAGGTAGCGTATTTTTTTGGAGGACTCTTTTAGGCATGAGAGGCAATTGACACTGAAAATCAATTGGATTTCATAGAATCATATTTTGTTATGTTCTCAGAGGAGGACAATCTACTAATTGGGAGGCGCAGTTCGATGGAGGAGGTATCTCATGTCCTTTGGTATTTTTCCAAAGACAAATTTCTTGGTTCGGACGTATGGACCATCAGGATTTTCATCCTTTTATCTCTCAAAAAATTACCTTGGCTGTGGAGGGAAATCATTGAGGAAAACTTCAAATCGCTTTCAGATTGAAAGTCAACCCTTCAATCTGGAGAGGGATTTCTCCCTAACTCTACTACTGAAGGTCACTGTAGTAGTAGGCCACTAACATGCTCATTGGCCAAACTTAATTTGTAACAAATGAATTTGGTTTGGAATGGAAAGAAAAGAGACCATTAGGAATGGAATATTTGACAAAAAAATATATCTGCTAGTCACATGTTATATGGACAACTCTAACAAAGGCAAGATACATTATGATTTCTTAGACAAATAATCATCAAGATATGGTAGAAGACTATAGAAAATAACATCAAAATAGAGTAGTATGATTTATGCAATGATATCTAGGTTGAAAAACAAATAGGTATTTGAATAACATGAATCCGAGCATTCAAAACAAATCCTAATTCATTTCTATTTATCCAAATACTGAATATTAATGATCAAAGTCTTGACTAAGGAGAAAATAAGCACATTAGAAAAACAGACAAGAAATCATTCACACATGAATCTCTGAAAACTACGCATGTCTCAAATATCTACATAAATCTCTAACTGTAATCAAATACATTACAGAAATATTTCCTTGATGTACTTGTTTTGTTTAGTCATAAAACAAAAATATAAGATGTTGAATCTGGAAGTTGAGTTGTAGTTTAAAATCTAGCTAAGGCTGAGGACAAAATCACTTACATCTTGCAATGAAATCTGGGAATGATTTGATTTATCCCACAAAATCTGCTTTTCCTTCGTCAAAACAACAAAATCACCTCATATCTTGGCCCGGGACCTCAAGTTGCCACTTAGAGCATGAATCTATCTTTCATAAGTTTTATCTGCTCCAAACTCCTTATCGCTACCTCAAAAACATAGTTTTTCCCAATCATTGACATATTAATTAGCACATATCTTATTGGGATAAAAATTGTGAACCGATTTTAAATTAACTGTCAGTGCCCACTCAAAATAGAACAAAATCAACGTTAACAATTTAAATTTCAACTCTCAATCAAAACATTTCCAAAAATAACATTGACAGACTAATGATCAAAATTGTGATAAAACCCTACTTGAGTCTGTTTGCAGCCTCTAGAAAAAGTTCTACATTACTTGGTTTCCCTTTCTTAGCCTTCTTGGCCTTGGGATTGGGTTCTCTCCTCTTTTGACCTTTGTGCTTCTTAGAGTTAGAGGCCACCTCCCTGTTTATTATTAGGTCCCTTAAAGATGTGTCATCCACATCAATCACTTGATTTTCCAGGTTAGGTTCTGTTTGAGTTTGAACTTAAGCCTTAGTTTGTTTATTGGCTTGGTATGAGGCTTTTGTACCCCATAAATTTCAGCTAGAGTGGTATCATTTAAAATCTTTTTTTCCTTTGTTTCGAGTTGAACCTCCCCTATTCCAGTAGGTTGATCTTCTACAACTTTCACATGTTTTTCTTCCAACTTAGGAGATGGCACTTGAGGAGGAGATATGGATTTTTCCTCCATAATCCTTTTACCATTTCTTGTATATACCCTCTTGAACTTAGGAACTGGAACATGGGTTTCTATCAACAAGGCTTTTTTTTTTTCTCTAGGTCTAAATAGATGAAGTTCCTTATTCTGTGATCTCAGATGTCTGAACAAGCTTCTTTAGTTTCATTTTCTTACTATTGGTTTTGGACTTAGGAGAGACTAACTCTATGAATCCCCCCCAAAATAGGAAATACTCCTAGGTTTTGTTAACTTTTTTCAAATGATTTACAATCAAAAGTTTAATGAGGCTTTTATGGAAAACATAGTGAGGGGATGCATCTGGTTTAGCCCAAAACCTTACTGAAATTTTTCTTAGACTCGTAAAAAAAAATTAAGTCACATTCATTCTAACCTATCCATAAACATGAGTGAGAAACCTAAAGTGATACATGCTAAGCCTGTTGAAACATTCCTCACAGGTAAAATAGGCCTGAGTTATCTTGAGGATTTGGTCCCACTCAAATTTGAGCTAGGATCTTTGCACTCCTAGATGCCATGTTTGCCTTTATGTTCATCTTTCAAAAATAAGGGGATACCAATGTTTGCTAAGGTTAGGTTTTTTAATCAATGACCCCCATCCACCAGGAGGCTTGTAGCCTCTGCAATCATTTCATATGTAACTAGGAAAGAGATGCCAACAATGTTGACCCATGGCCATCAAAACCCTCTACATAAGCACGAGTCACTCCATCATGAAAACCATCATACCTAAAACAAAAACCCTCCCAGTATGTTCATTGAAACTGCTCTTGAATTTCTAGGATGGATTCAAGAGCTTCATGACCCTTAGTCTCTCCTCTATGCAATCAATCACTTTTCCCCATAACTGCCAACACTCAAAACAAAAACAACAGAAGAAAAAACAAGATTTGTTTCACACCTATGAAAGGAGCATTAGTTGATATTTACCTCAAAAGGAAATAATGATATGACATGATAATCATGCGATGATTCCCTTCGCAATGAAATCTTAGGCTTAGACAAGATAGGTTAAAACAAAAAATCAGTATAATCACAACAATGCATTCATGCCATCAATCATACCACCACTTTGATAACTATTGTCACCTTTTGGTAGCGGAAATTTAAACAAACTTTCATTTTGAAAAAATCAAATAACATGCCATACCAATTAATTAATCAATGCAATCTTCAAATGGTGATATGATGCATGGGAAACTGATGTACCAACACTTGCTTGTCTAAAAATTTTAATCTTTGCTGACATTTGATTTTTCATCTCCTTCATTTCAAATTTTTTGAATTAGTGCTAACAATTAAACTATCATTACACCAAGTATTTTTAATGAAAACTTAAGACCACTAAACCCTCTACTCTGAAACTAAACTATGATAACACATCCACTTTATGAACATTATGGGTTGGGATCTTTTGCAGTTGATAGAGGAATTTGGATTAGCTAGAAAGGTCTCAAGGGCAAGTAACGTGACCTTCATTGCAATCACATGTTTTCATGTATTTCACATTTTTTGTAGTAGGATCCATTGAAAGTATTCAACATGGGTACTCTTGTTGAAAAGTGTAACTAAATTCGATCTTCATAATGTCTAAATGTAATCATGATTTTGTGTATTTTATGAAAAGAGAAAAATAAATTTTATTATTATTATTTTGAACCACAGGTTTCATGCTCAAGGTCATTTTTGTAGATCAAGCACTTATTAAGTGCTTGTAGGTTTTGTCATTAAGTTAAGAATTCAATTTATTCATTGTAATATGTATAAGGCCCATTTGGGCGTCATGTATCAAGTCAAAGAAATTTATTATAAAGTCAAAATGTCAAAAGACACTCTCCAAGACAAGTCTGCCTTCAAGAAGAGATGTCAACCTACAATGCAGTGAAGTTGGCCTCCAAAGAGATGTCTAGTTGGCCTATTGAGAGCCTCCATGAATCCTATATATGAGAGGTACTAGACCTCATTAGGAACACATACACAATCAAGAAAGAACTTCGATCAAGGAGAAAAAGAAAGAATAAGAAGGAGTGAAGAAGAAGAAAACTCCAGAAGGAGAAAAATCAAAATATTGAAGTTGTTGTTGGGTCATACAATTGCACATGTGCGAATATTTGAAAGTACTTACTGCAGTCACAAAGCTGAAATTTCAAATCTCTAATCTAGTTGAAGTTTGTTGTCATGAAGGTCTAGCATACAAGACAAATTGTCAAAGAAAAGGAACTAATCCCATCGAAGGAAAAAATGAGGCAAAATCTACCATTATTCTCTCACACATGCCAAACTAGGGTTTTTTCAGTAGAAGTTGAAATTGCAGTCTTGAAGTAACAAGCCAAAATTATGAGGAAGGGTCGAAATCTGAAGTATTAGAGAAAGTTTGACTAAGGTTAACTTTGTGGAAGAGAAGCTCATCAAAGGAAGGTTTGAAATGGTCTTGGAGGGTTCTTTGTCAACGGTTATAGGTCCTAGAATTCGTCATCTAAACATTCTATAAGAAGAGAATAATTCTTGTGGCTTTTCATCTCAAGAGGAGAGGTTTTGGCCTTGGCTAGTAACCTATATTTAGTGTCCTCTTATTTCTTTGATATTTATAGTTTGGTATTTATTTGATGATAAGAATATAATTATAATCAAGTGAAAGAAGAGGCTAATAACAAGTACATCAAGTTAAGTAAAATAACATCACAAGCAATTATCGAAGTATAAGAAATCACCTAATCTAGCTGCCCTGGATTTCTCAACATGGTATTAGAGCTAAGGTGATTACAATAAGAAGAAGAGGTGGCTTGAAGATCACATCATCTTGAAATAAGGAACAAAACTTTTAAATAGAAGAAGACCTCGAGGACCCTACTCCACTCAAAGAAAGAATGACTACACATTTGAAGCATCTTGAAGTCTCCACATTCTACATTTCTACATCCAAAGGAAGCAAGAAGAAGCAATGACATCATCATCAAAGAAAGAGCAGTTCATCATCAAAGTGATCTCCCTCACATTGAAGAAATGATCATATCTCAAGCATCCTTGAAGAAGATCATCAAGCAATCATCAAAGAAGGCATCTTCAATTGTCAACATCAAAGGAGTTGTGGAAGCAATCGTCATCAAGAAGACATCTTCAAGTGTCAACATCATCAAGAAGGAATTAAGTTGAAGATATCATCATCAAATAAGCATATTCACTTGACAAGTAAGTATTTATAATTTTTATGTCTCAAACATTTTGCAAGGATAACAATAAATTGGTTGGCACCTCGAACCACCTTGCATGGAAGAAGAGAATTGATTTAATTCTCATGGAGAATGAAGTTATTGAATATGTAAATGGCTCCATCACCAACCCATCTCAAGAGCAATGTTAAGTACTAACAAAATATATGAAAGGAGAAATAATGGCACAAAGGATCCTCATAGAGTTAATTAAGTATTCTCTCATCCCTTATGTTGCAAAGTTAAAAACAATGAAGGAAATCTATGACAAATTGTTGGAGTTGTTTTTTGTGAACGCTACAAGAGAAATCATATCTTTGAGAATCGAGCTATACAAGATGAAAATATCAAGGGAAGAAGGGATAACTTCATATTTCATGAAGGTATCTGAAATTAGTTACCAACTACAAGAACTTGGAGAAGTAATTTCTGATCGAGAGATGACCACCATTGTGCTCAATGCACTACCTAATGAATGGGGAAACTTCGTGTCAATTATCTATGGAAAGAAGGAAACCACTCCATTTAGCTATTTGTGGTCATTATGAAAAATTGAATAATATAGATTAAAGGCATAGAACGATGTTGGGTCAAATGAAAAAACTCAAGCATTTACACCTATGGTAAGGAAGAAAGGAAAATTTGGAAAGTTTGGGCCACAAAAGAAGTTTCAAAAGAAAATTGACATATCAAAGATCCAATGCTATGAGTGTAATGAATATGGGCATTTCAAAAGAAATTGTCCTAAACTCAAGAAGGACATCAAGAATAGAAAGGAAAGAAATGAAGCCCATGTCACCAAAGAAGTGGAAGAACCTAAAAAGAAGGAATCAAAGAAGGAGGAAGAGAAAGACCTTTATTATGACTTAGATAACCTCTTTCACTTAGTTCTTTTTAGTTTGTAGAAGATAATATTCATGATGGAAAGCATCACAAGTAAGATAGGATGCATTGTAGCAAATATTGAGATGACATCATCTTAAATGCGTGAAAGGATAGTTGAAGTAGAAATTTATATGGTTGAAATAATCATCGTGATAGAAAAGAAGTAGCTAATGGTAGCTTCATTGGAAGCATATAAGTATAACCAAAGTAGAAGTCTATATGGTTGGAGAAAGTCATCTAGAAAGATAGAAGATAAAGAGATCATCATACATCATCATGATTAGGAAGAAGCATTTGCAAAATGAGGATCATCAAGGTTCTCCATTGAAGTCTTCATTAGAAGGTTCGCCTCTACTAAGAAGAAGCGAGTATCTTGTTGAAATTATACATTCCACTTTGTGTGGGACCCATAGTTTGGAAGGATGAAGGTATGGTGACATAGAAGTGAAACATGTCAAGTTGGTTGAATTACTTTCATAGTCAAGCAAGGAAATGGAAGCCAATGAAAGAAAGGCTAGATGACCAAAAGAAGGAAGAGGTATATACATATTTAGTAGTAAATAGATAAATTCATGCCATCATATGGTTTCCAATAATATGGGTTAAAATTATCTATCTCATAATAATGATGAAAGAAGGAGATACTCTTCCATTAGAATGATGCACAAAGGCATGTAGTCAATGTGCCTATAACTCTTCTACATATCAACAAGATGAAATCAACATAATATGACCTCATGAAGAATATGAGGTGGATAAAAACTATGGTTTCTATGATGGAGAAACTATGAAAGATCTAAGAAAGCTTTGAAGAAAGGTGAAAGTAGAGTTCGTGAGAAGATGCATCTACTATCACATAAGATAAAATAAGAAATCAACATCTCATAACTAGAATGATTAGCTATGACATATCCATGGAGAAGATATGAATACCTTGATATGTTGGAAAAGGAAAACTTTGGTAATATATGTCTTGGATATGGATTCATACGGTATGCGAAAGGATGTTGATATTGCAAGAAGCTGATGTCATGGCGAAAGGCCATCATAAAAAGGTAACTTTGATTTGATGTTTATTTTTATTTTTTGAAAAAAAATTGGTTGGGTTGAAACATGGCTACTAAAAGAGGGTTGTAGAAGTCACCTACAACTAGTACTTATGATATTGGATGGAAGATCCAAAAAGTAACATCATTGAAAGAGGTAGTTGTATGAAGGATAGCTAGATGTGGACTATAAGATTACTCCTCGATGAAGAGAAGGATGGCATGACTATTGGTTGAAAATGATGTTTCGTTGAAGGGAAGTGATGAAGAAGATACTTGATGCACTACGAAGAAGATGGCTCCATGATGAAGAAGTAGAAGTTCATGACATAATGTACAAAGAAGGATCCCTACAAGCAGCTGATAGTATCATGATATCCAGCAATGAGAGTTGTTATTGGTAACAACTCCCTTGTTCAGAGGGAGCTTAGGCAAGTCCCTTGTTAAAAGGGAGCTTTGGTATATTCATTTTATAGGAATGGGTTGATCCTCCCTAGTTGAAAGGGAGAGATAGACACATAATTCTTGTCTTGATGTTATGAAGAAAGAATGGAGGATTGGGTAAGCATCTGAGATTGATTCCGATACTCTTTGAGGATGAGGCAGGGCATCCAATAGGTAAAAGTAGTCGAAGAGGAAATTCCATGAGGATGTGTTAATCCATAGTGGGAATGGTCCTAGAAGGACATACCTTGTGAACATCCAAATGGGGTATGTGCCTTGAGAGATAATGATGAAGGTGTCTATAAATCATTGTCTCCCCAACATTGTGCTCTATTCTTGTGGAGAGATAGAGTTGTTAGTTAAGGCCTTGCTATATGACAATGTTGGTTGATATGATGAGATATTAAGATATAAGCTGAGAAGATAGCTTATGAGATGGCTTACCAATCCGACTCTTCTTATGAGAATTCTTCAGTATGAGAATGTCCAAGTACCTTGTATGGATTATGAATACCTCCCTAGTTAAGAGGGAGTGTTGAAAAGTGTAACTAGGTTCAGTCTTCATAATGTCTAAAATTAATCATGATTTTATGTATTTGGTGAAAAGAGGAAAATAAATTTTATTATTATTACTTTGAAGCATTGGTTTCATGCTCAAGGTAATTTTTGTAATCAAGCACCCATTGAATGCTTCTAGGTTTTTTGATTAAGTCAAGAAGTCAATTGAGTCATTGTAATATGTATAAGACCCATTTGGGCATCATGTATCAAGTCAAAGAAATTTATTGTAAAGTCAAATACACCCTCCAAGACAAGTCAACCTTCAAGAAGAGATGTTGACCTACAATGCAATGAAGTCATCCTCCAAAGAGATTTCTAGTCGGCCTATTGAAAGCCTCCATGAAGCCTATATATGATAGGTACTCGGCCTCATTAGGCACACATACATAATCAAGAAAGAAGTTTGATCAAGGAGAAAAATAAAGACTAAGAAGGAGAGAAGAAGAAGAAAACTCAAGAAGCAGAAAAATCAAAAATTTGAAATTGTTGTTGGGTCACACAATTCCACATGTGCAAAGATCTAAAAGTACTTACTGCAGTCACAAAGCTGAAATTTCAAATCTCTAATCTAGCTGAAGTTTGGTATCATGAAGGTCTAGCATGCAAATCGAATTGTCAAAGAAAAGGAACTAATCCCAACAAAGGAAAAATGAGGAAAAATCACACCAAATTCTCTCACATGTGCCAAACTAAGGTTTCTGCAGTAGAAGCTAAAATTGCAGTTCCGAAGCAGTAAGCTGAAATTTTGAGGAAGGGTTGAAATCCGAAGTATTAGAGCAATTTTGACTCGTGTTGACTTTGTGGAAGAGAAGCTCATCAAGGGAAGGTTTGACTTGGTCTTGGAGGGGTCTTTATCAAATGTAATAGGTCTTAGAATTCATCATTTGAACATTCTATAAGAAGAGAAGAATTCTTGTGGGTTTTCCTCTTAAGAGGAGAGGTTTTGGCCTTGGCTAGTAGCCTATATTTTTGTGTCCTCTTGTTTCTTTGATCTTCATAGTTTGGTATTTGTTTGATGATAAAAACATAATTATAATCAAGTGAATGAAGAAGTTAATAACAAATACATCAATTTAAGTAAAAGAACATCACAAGCAGTTATCAAAGCAAGAGAAATCACCTAATCTAGTTGCCCTAGATTCCTCAACAACTCCTTGGATGCAAAATTAAATTTTTCATCCAACGAGTGCTCCCGCTCAAAATTTGAGTGAAATCATTGGGAGATAAGTTGAAAATTCAAGTTAAAAAAGTAGGTTTTTAATTTTTTTTTTTTTTTTTTTTACTCCAAAAATGGTGAATCATCCCCCATGGTTGACATCATCATATTGAATCCTATTAATTCTTATAAAGTTGGTTTTTGTTGTACATTTTTGTTTTTAGGCCCATTTTTTACCTCAAAATTTCTCTAATGTGAAAGATAAGTAATCCACACACGTCTTTAGGGAACAGTTTGATTTCCTTTGCGATCGACAAATCCACGATGCAGTGGCCATCACTCAGGTGTGTGTACACTCAATTAAAACTCTTAAGAAGGAGGAAATTTTTCTAAAGTCGGATCTCCACAAAACTTATGGCTTTGTTGGTTGGAACTTCCTTCACATGATATTGTTCAATATTGAGCTCTCTATTGGTATAATAGATTGGATTATGGCTCGCGTCTCCACTATAAATTATGCGATTTTGATTAATGAAGTTGCATCCAATTTTTTGAAGGCCTATAGGGGACTCAGACATGGATGTTCTTTATCCCCATTATTATTCTGATTGGTTATAGATAGGCCTGGAAAAAAAATTAAGGAGGCCAAAGTTAATGGTAGATTTGCTGGTTTACAGATCACGAAGAATGTCTGTAACAACCCTGGTTAAAAATTCATGTAAATATAAAATATAAGACCATGGTCATGGGACACATATTCCAAGTTGAATGGTGGGAAAAACATCCTAGTGGGTGTTCATTTGGTTTATTATGGGTAAGGAAATTGGCAAAGGCAATGGAAAAGCATTTGGAAAGGCATGAGGCATTAATTGGAATTTATTTATGAAAATAATGGAAATTAGGAGAAAAGGAAGGTGAAAGGTCATAGGTTGCATGTGAGGAGGAAAATGAAGGAAAATAATGAAAAATGAAGAAAATAGAGGCATCATTGATAAAAAGGCTTATGAGGATCAGTTGGGAAGCTTTTGACATGTTTGGGTGGAGCTCTCTTCTATTTTTCTCTCTCTCTCATACTCTTGGACACTTAAAGTTTTCTTGGAGCACTTTGGTATTGGATCAAGAAAGGAAAAGGAGGCAAGAGGAAGGAAGGAGCAAGCAAGGAAGAGTAGGATAAAGCAGCTACAACATGATTTTTTGCAGGTATTAATTTGCATGTGTGATTTCCTTGCTAGGTTTTACATGCATGGTATTGCATGTGGTTCTTTGCTATCATGGCATGGATTTTGCCAGGTGTGATAATGTTTTCAACCTAGCTTTGCAATTTCTAGATAGCCATGATGTGATGGGTTCTCATGTTTTGGTTGAGCTAGATTTCCAAATGGATTTGAAGCTGAGTGAGGTGGATCTCTGAAAGAAAGAACACATGGCCTAGTGATACTTGAACCGGATTGTGGATTACGGTAAATCCACTAGCCTAGTGACTCCTGAACTAGCCTGTGAGTTGTGGTAAAGCCAGGTATTGTGTGCCTCAGTGGGCCTAGGAATCCTTGACCGGTTAATGGCAGGATATATGGTAAAGCTTAGAGGTGGGTGCTCTCCATCAAGCCTACTAATCTTGGGATGGGATGTACAGTAAATCCTGGAGAGTGGAGTCTCGATTAGGTCCCAGTGATTTGGGATGGATTGCGGTAAAGCCCAGAGACTAGTGTCTTGGTTATGACCTAGTGATCCCTAGATCAGAATGTCGATTGCGATAAATCCTAGAGACTAGGAGACAAGAAAATTCCTCACGGTGTAGGTGGATAAATCTGGTGGCATCCATGCTTGTTTGGCCTAGTGATCTAGGATGGATTATGGTAAAACCTAGTTTCTATTGATGAGAGTGAGGTGGTTTAACCTTGGGATGCCCTGGTTGGTTCCTTTGGTTTGAGTCCCACATTCATGCTTGGAATATGGCACGGGGGTGAATGGTTGAAGAGAGAATTGGCTCAACCATTTTATGGTTGAGTGGAATGTGGTAGTCCCATCCCGGGTTGGATTTTGCATTCATTAATAAGAGGTTCTTTCCTTGGTATCTTATTTGTAAATGTACTAGTCTATATGTGGATTCAATGGCTGATGTATCCTCGATATTCGATATTTCTATTGTTATTATGTTGGTTATAAGAATGTATTATGATAGTAATGATGTATGGCTCACCTCATGTTTTGATTTGTAAATGAAAAAATAATGTATCTATGACCTAATAGATGATAATGCGGCTAATGATATAAGGGAAAAATGCTTCATAATGATTCTCAGATAAGTATGAGACCCCTATGCTCAGATCTGTGGTTTAAACATGTAGATTACATATTTGTGACATGTTTGAAGAAATGCTTGTCATAGCTAGTAGGGGTCCAGTCAAGTCATTGTTCAAGTAATTTCAATTGTATCATTATTCCACTGTTATATTTCATATCTGAAGGTGTCATTTAGTTCTGGGCAGTGACCCTAGCTCTGGTCTTGAAAATGTGGCTCAAATCCCGGGGACGTAGGCACAACACTAGGTAGAAAAGTCCTTGGATGTTGGCATACCATGCTATGGGAGCGTCCAAATCCCTTTGGATGCATGCATGCCCATATCAAGGGAACGTCCGAGAGTTTAATGGTATAAAACTTCAGTTGGTCTCAGGGGTTGTTTACTTGAGTGATTGGGATGGCTCCTGGGAGTCCTGTTACTAATGTGGAAGGTCTATATGGTGTGTTTCCATCGATTCCACTTCCTTAAGGTCATCTAGGAGGTTTAATCCCATCATAGTAGCCTCTCGTCACATGTTTACCCCGGTTGGCCAGTTACTTGGGTAGATGTGGGAGGAGGGTGTTATAGAGTGGTATCAGAGCATGGTTCACCCCTCTGAATGGATGGGTAGTGTGTTGGTCATGCATTCATGTCGGTTGCATATGTGTTCATTATGCTTGCAGTCCATGTGCTTGTTGCATTTACATGGTGTTGATCATGGTTGTAGTGATGTTTCCATGTGAAGGTTGATGGTGTTGTTGTGGAATATGTTGTCATGAGTGTATGGTTGTATACACATTTGTTATGCATGTCAGTGTCTATGTGTTGTTATTCATGCATTGTCATGGTGAAGGTTATTGTGCGTGAGGACATTGTATGAAATTAGGTCATCATGATGCTATTGTTATGTTATGATTCTAATGTGTTCACTGAGATAGAGCAAGAGATGCAGACCATCAAAGTGAGCTTGCAACACTATACTTTGGGGTAAGAGAAGATCGTCATACATTTATTGTATATTTGGCATGCAAGTATGTTAGTTAATGGATTGTTATATGTATTAGGGTTATATACATGTTTTTCATTCTGTTGTTGTGGTTATATGCATGGTAGATGCTAGTTCAGTGTGGTCATATAATCATGAATGATAGTAACTTGTTGTTGTATGCATTGTTATTGTTGTTTTATGTTAGATAACTTGATGATTATGTTATATGTTGTCGATGAGCATGTCATATGTTAATTTATTGTTTTTATATGTTAGTTAATTTCATGATTAAGTTTATAACATTAATATCTTGATGTTATATGTATCATGCTAAATTGAATTGGCCTATGCAGATGGTTAGGGTTATGACATTCAGTTATGAGTCGACATATTTGTGATATTGTGTTGTACTAATCTAGACTGACTTTGCATATGTGATTGTTATGCACGAATGATAGTTATTTATGAGTTTATAATGTGAACATGTTAGCTAGTTACTATCATGGATATCATGACCTTATTTATGTTTGATTTCATATGTTGTGAAGTTATATTGTGCTAATCTAGATTGATTGTGCAAACAAGATAGCCCCCTGAGATACATTAAGGTATGAGTTTTCTTATGTTGTCCATTTGGTGTTTGAATATTTGACTATGTCATTTATTTGGTGTTTCAGTGTTTGGTATCTATTATGTCATTTGTATATTGTCTGAATGTTTTATTACTTGAGTGATATGTGTACGTGTCTATAAGATTTCTTGCTGAAATGATCTTGTTTTAAGATGGTTGTATTAATACATATGTGTTGAGACAACTGATATGTACTTGAGTGTAAGTAGGTGATAATGGTAGCATAATGTATTATGAATGATGAATGTGAGCTGATTATTGAGGATGGCATGGTTGTTAGACTTGGTAAATGTTGATTTTAAATTAATATACATGTTGTCTTGATATTTGGAACGTGAGACTAACATGTGTGAGAAGTTGCAAAGCAACATGCCTGGTATTAGCATGAAAAGGTAATAATTGATGTGTTTATATAACTATCCATTGGGTGATGTGACAATACACATCAACACTTGATTTCAGCAAGGTAAAAATGTAAAGAAGGGAATTAGGTGAGGATTCCTTTGGTTATGTTTGGAAACTGCAATTCCAAATGAATGAGTGATTTGCATACATGAATTCTTCTTAACCTTGAATTTGTCTGACATTATGAGGATATATGTTATTCATAAATATGTATTTGACAGGTATAATAGTTGGTTCTAGTTATGGATAGATTCATCAAAGGATTGGAGTCCCTTGAGAGATGGCATGGAGGTGTTTAGTTGCAAGCAATGTGCTTGGCACAAGGTAAGGTAATCTGTGTATTGTTATGTTTATTTATGCACTGACAGTTATGTGTTTATGGAAATATGATGCAGGGGATTGCATAGCAAAGAGATTGCCATGAAATTTTGAAGAAGGCTCAGGTAGGGATTGAGTCATGGTGTTTATTGAGAGTCTTGTGATTTCGATTATTTTTGCTTTTTTTGAGCTTGATTTTCGGTTTTGTTTATGTCTAGTGCAAGGCCTTGCCACTGTGTTCATGGTGTTGTATTGTTATTGGTTTTCATGGTTTTCTTCTTGTTTGCGTTTTTTCTTGCTTTTTGTGTCTTGTGGGTCTTGGTAATTGGTTGGAAAAAGGAAAGTTAATGGAGCTTAAGGAGATCTGACTGAAACATAGCAAGTAATGTAAGACTCGAATGAATCTCGGTGCATGAGTAATGGAAGTTAAAGGTAAGAATATGACAATCAGTTGGATTGGTTCGGTCCATTGGTGTAAATGGATAGTGGCTGGGTAGTCATAAGAAAGGTAATAAGAAAAGGTGAAGTAAATGGATCTGAGGCGTTAGATGCCTCGGATATGTTGGGAATGATTGTTCTCAATGTTGTGCATGGTGTTCATAGATAAAGGTAGTCCTTTTAACCTTGACTTTATGCTATCTGGTAATTATGTTATGATCATGATTATGTCGATGTTTATATACATATGTATGCATGTATGTATGTTGTTGTCTGATAGGATCATGATTTTTTTATGCTAATGCTAATGTTTATGTATATGTATCTATGTATCTATGTCAACGTCCGATAGGGTTGTCAGGGATCATTTTCTGGAGGAATGAGTGCTTATACAGGTGAGTGGCATGACGAGGTTCCTGGTTTTATGGTGAATCAAGTGGGGAGAGTAGTCATGACAAATATACAAGGTTGGTATCATGAGGATATGGATTGATATTGTATGCTTGTATTATTCCTATGTTTATTTTATGACAGGTAACTCTGAGGGATACATCAGTTGAATGAAAGCAGTGAGATCTGCGATATGCTAGGATAAGCATGGATTGGGGAGAGACACTAGAAGCAATGTTGCTTGGTAGAGACAGTGTGGTTTTGGATGTGCGGTACTATTGTTGTGTATATGTTGCACATGTTGTATATTCAGTGATTGTATTGATGGTGATGTGTACATATAATATATGTAGTATTGTGTACATATGATGTTGTGTGCCTGTTGTATATATGGCATTGTGTGTACATTGCATATGCAGTGCTGGATATAGATGGTGCTATGTCGAATATGCGGTGTTGTGTACATAACGTAATGAGCGCACGATGGATATGCGGTGTTGTGTGCATGCTAGATATGCAGTGTTGTATACATAGGGTGTTATGTACATGTTGTATATGTAGTGCTATGTACATATGGTGTTGTGTGCATGTTTTACATATGATGTTATGTACATATGGTGTTGTGTGCATGATTATACAAGTGGTGTTGTGAGCATGTGGTGTCGTGTACATGTTGTACATATGGTTTTGTGCGCCGGGGGGGATGTGTACATGTCTTGCATATGGTTTTGTGTACATGTGGTGTCGTGTACATGTTATGCATTTGGTGTTGTGTATGTCTATTGTTATGTACACGTTGAGCAGGTGATGTCGTGTATATGTGATGTTGTGTACACTTTTATCAGGTGATGTCGTGTATATGTGATGTTGTGCGCAAGTTGTGCAGGTGGTGCTTTGTACATGTGGTACTATGTACATGTTGTACATATGGTATTGGTGTACATGTGGTATTGTGTGCATGTCGTACATGATGTGTTGTGGGCATGCAATACTATGTATGTCCATTGCATAGTTGTGGTAACGTGACATATTTATTCATTATGTTGTATTCTGTGTACATATTTGTGTTGTGTTGTACACTGGGTGTAGGTGTATGAATTGTGTTGTGGTGTACATCAGATGTAGGAGTATGTATTGTGTTGTGTTGTACATTAGATGTAGGTGTATGTGGTATGTTAGGTGTAGATACATGTATTGTATGATGTCGCACATTGTGTGTGGATGTATGTGTTGTGATGTATATTGTGTATGTGTATATGATTGAAGAAAGGAAAAAGGCATTGGGTGTTTGTTGGGTGTGGCGATTGATCTGGTGTGTGTACAAGAAGAACAAAGGCATAAGTAAGGATCTGTGAAGGATAAGTATAAATATTTTATTTCAGTTTTATTATGCATATGATCTATGATTCTAACTTGTGATGGTTACATGTGATTTATGATTTTGATCTATGATGGTTGTGTTTTGAGTTAACCTGATGTGATATGTTTATACATAATGATTTGATCAAAGATGTTAGTTTGACTTGTTGTGATAGGAAGTAAACATGATTGCAAGTGTACCTTATTTACAAGCTACCAATGAGGTATGATGTGAATTTATTTCAATTTATTTTGAATCTAATGGAATTTATGTGCTTGGTATAGGAAAGCATAAAATTCCCAATTGGGTAATTGAAACTGATTGCAAGAATTAGAAGCAACAACAAAAGGAATAGGAACATGCAACAATATGTTGGTAAATCACTTCATGAGGAGGCCCATTGTGGAACACTGGTACCCAATAATGTCCATTGATTTCCATGATCATGCTATGACTGATATGATGGTTTTGAGGCAAGTATATTCCTTGGATGTTTGACCTTCTTATGTGAGGAAGCCTTTCCTAGGGATGGATCACCTGGGATAGGGGATGCCGAGGAACTTGGAAGGTGAGTGACTGCATGAAAGGGGGTGATCGGATTGCCCAAAGGATTGTGTAGCAGAGAAGGGAAGATCGAGGATACATTTGTTTGGTCATTAACATTGCCAGATGGAATCAAATGCACATTGGGAGTGTGTCCTAGAACAATGAGTTGTTAATTGTTCACTGATAGGACAAGTGGCGCAGGTTATAACGTTGGACATTGGATGCAGATTTGACCTTGTAGTGGATTCTGGACTTCCTGCAAGGAAGGAGGTGAATCCTGGTATTACAATGAGGGTGGAGGTGTGAGCCTCTAGATTCCCTTGTTTCGGATGCAAGCATCATATCCTTTTATTTGTTGGTTGAGCAAATGTGCATATGTGTATATGTTTGTTATTTTAAATACCTTAATGAGCTATGTCATAAATCTCCAATAAACGGTATGTTTGTCATGTTGTAGCTGATGGTCATTGTAAGTACTGCAACGAGATATGTTATAAAGCTCAATGGGCAATATGTTTTGTTTTCAATGATCTTGCTAGTTATAGGTGTCATTGAACAATGAGGACGGTGTTCCCCCAAGGGGGAGGGTTCTATAACAACCTTGGTTAAAAAATCATGTAAATATAAAATATAATACCACAGTCATGGGACACGTATTCCAAGATGAAAGGTGGGAAAAACATCCTCATGGGTGTTCATTCGGTTTATTATGGCTAAGGAAATTGGCAAAGGAAAAAACAAAGGATTTGGAAAGGCATGAGGCATTAATTGGCATTTATTTATGAAAATAATGGAAATTAGGAGAAAAGGAAGGTGAAAGGCCACAAGTTGCATGTGAGGAGGAAAATGAAGGAAAATAATGGAAAATGAAGAAAATAGAGGCCTCATTGATAAAAATTCTTATGAGGATCACTTGGCAAGCTTTTGACAGGTTTTGGTGGAGCTCTCTTCTATTTTCTCTCTCTTTCATACTCTTGGACACGTATAGTTTTCTTGGAGCACTTTAGTATTCAATCAAAAAGGGAAAAGGAGGCAAGAGGAAGGAAGGATAAAGCAAGGAAGAACAGGATCAAGTATCTACAACATGATTCCTTGCAGGTATCGATTTGCATGTCGTTGCTAGATTTGGCATGCATGGTATTGCATGTGCTTCTTTGCTTTCACGACATGGGTTTTTCCAAGTGTGACAGTGTTTTCAGCCTAGCCTTGCCATTTTCAGATAGTTGCGGTGTGATGGGGTTCTCATGTTTTGTTTGAGCTGGATTGCCGGATGGATTCGAAGTTGAGTGAGGTGGATCTCTGAAAGAAAGAACACATGGCCTAGTGATCTCTGAACCAGACTGTGGATTGTGATAACGCCATTGTCCTAGTGACACCTGAACCAGATTGTTGGTTACAATAAAGAGAGGTATGTGTGCCTCAATGGGCATAGGAATCCTCGATCGATTAATGGCGGGATATACGGTAACACCTAGAGGTGGGTGCCCTCCATCACGGCTAGTAATCCTAGGATGGGATGCACAGTAAATCCTAGAGAGTGGAGTCTTAATTAGGGCTTAGTGATTCAAGATTGATTGCAGTAAAGCCCAGAGACTAGAGTCTTGGTTATGGCTTAGTGATACTTGGCTCAGACTATGGATTGTGGTAAATCTTAGAGACTAAGAGTCTGGAAAATTCCTCACGATGTAGGTGGATAAATCCATACGCATCCATGCTTGTTTGGCCTAGTGATCCGGTGGAGATCATGGTAAAGCCTATTATTACATGTTTATTGTTTGGCCTAGTGATCCATGATGGATTATGGTAAAGCCTAGTTTCTATTAATGAGGGTGAGGTGGTTTAGCCTTGGGATGCCCTGGTTGGTTCTTTTGGTTTGAGTCCCACATTCATGCTTGGAATATGGCATGGGGGTGAATGGCTAAAGAGAGAATTGGCTCAACCATTCAATGGTCAGGTGGAACATGGTAGTCCCATCCCAAGTTGGATTTTGCATTCATTAATAAGAGGTTATGTCCTTGGTATCTTATGTGTAAATGTACTAGTCTATATGTGGGTTATATGGCTGATGTATCCTCGATATTTATGTTGTTATTATGCTGGTTATAAGCATGTATTATGACAATGATGATGTATGGATATCCTCATGTTTTGAATTGTAAAAGAATAAATAATGTATATTTGAACTAATAGATGGTAATGCAGCTAATGATATAAGGGAACAATGCTTCTTAGTGACTCTTAGATAAGTATGAGACCCTATGCTCAGATCTGTTGTTTAAACCCGTAGATTACATATTTGTGACATGTTTGACGAAATTCCAGTCATGGCTAGTAGGGGTCCAATCAAATCCTTGTTTAAGTAATTTCATTTGCATCATTATTCCGTTGTTATATTTCATATCTGAAGGTGTCATTTAGTTCTAGGTAGTGACTTGGGCTTTGGGCTTGAAAAAGTGGCTCAAATCCCAGGGACGTAGGCACGACATTGGGCATAAAAGTCCTTGGACACTAGAATACCATGTATTGGGAGCATCCAGATCCATCTAGATGCATGCATGCCCATATCAAGGGAGTGTTTGAGAGTTTATTGGTCTAAAACTTCAGTTGGTCTCATGGGTTGATTACCTGAGTGATTGGGATGGCTCCCGGGAGTCCTGTTACTGATGTGGAAGGTCTGTATGGTGTGCTTCCATTGATTCCACTTCCTTAAGGTCATTTAGGAGGTTGAATCCCATCATAGTAGCCTCTCGTCACATTTTACCCCGGTTGGCCAGTTACTTGGGTAGATGTGAGAGGAGGGTGTTACAATGTCTCTGTCACTCATCCAATGTTTGTTGATTACATGCTCTTGTTTGGAGAAGTTTCCACACTTCAATGGAAACATATCTTCCTCATCATCTCCAACTTTGGAGTGTCATTTGGTTTATTCATGAATAACCTGAAGTCTCTCCTCATACATGCTTCTTCCAAGCAAGACATAATATTCAAAATTGCAAATATCTTTGAGGTCAAATCTTCTTTGCTTGAAGAATCTTTCACCTATCTAAGCTTCAAAATGAAGCCCAACAAATATTTCTCCAAGGAATGTTAATGGCTTATTAGTAAATTCAAATGCAGGTTGACACATTGGGTTCACAGATGGTTGTCTTCTAGGGGCATATTGATTCTCATTCAGATAACACTTCATAATATTAATGTATACTAGATGCACTTATACACTCTTCCAAACCACATTATTAAGAAGATCAAAACTATTATTGAAGATTTCATATGGTCTGGGGCGAAGGGTGGGGGGGGGGGGAATTCATTTGGTGCAATTGGATGATACTACAAAGTTAAAAGAATATGGTGGGTGGGGGATTAAATATATTAAGATGTTTTGGGTGGGCTCTATTGACAAAGAGTTTTTGGCATGCTATGGTTGGAAGTGGCATCCAACAGGAAATTCTAAGAGATAAATATATGAAATGCAAGGCTTTCATGGACTATTTTAGGTCTGGTCAGTGCACAAATTGTAATTCATCTTACATATGGAATAGTTTCTTGAAGATGAAATTGCGGTTATTTGGAAATCTCAATTGGGAGATTGGGAATGGATCTCATGTTTGAGTGGGGATTGACCCCATCCATGGTATGAGGGGAGAACACCTACTGTTAGATGTTGTTATTAAATTTCTACACGAAAATGATTCTTTTTCCTATCACAGATCTATGAGTCCTATGATTTTTTGCAGATGTACCCATTTTGGAAGGATGCAGAAGTGATGGGCATGTCTGGTCACATTGTTGAGTGTTGGCAATGGTACATAACACATCTCTATTTGGCAGGAATTATAATTCACGAGGAAGACGACTCTCTCCGGTGGCACGAGGAAGATGACTCTCTCCGATGGAATGGAGTCCTCTTCTAGGGACATCTTGTGGTTTTGAAGGTATACAAATATATTTCTCTCACTATATAGGTGCTCGAGCCTATTAGCTAGTTCTGGAATGTTTGGAAGTGGGACATGCCTCTGAATATAAAAATAAAAAATAAAAAATGGGTTGACTAGTTTAGAAAAACAAAGTTGTCACATGGGAAAACCTATGTAAGATAGGATAGGAAGGGCTGAGTAGATGCTATAAGTTTGTAAAGATGCCGCTGAAAATGTGTTGCACCTATTCTTTAATGTCCATGCACCATAGACATTTGGGTACGAGTTATTTTTACCTTCAATGTGCAAGCTTGCTGGGAGTTTCCAACTGTGGAGGCATTTTTTAAATGGTGGATGGTTCATCACTTGACGCATCAAACTTTACCCTTTTTTATTGCTTAGGGCATATGGATTGGCAGGAATAAACTGATTTTTTTAGGATCACCATCTTAATATAGCTAACGTATGTGATAATATAGTTGCTCTACATAGTGAATATGATCGGAAATTTAGTAGGTAAAGCCTTGTAGAACATTGTTGGTTGTTTTAAATCATACTTCTCCGGTTGGCTACTTTGATGGGGTTGAACAAGGTGGACGCTGCAGGTGTGTGGAAGTTATTATGATTTCACAAACTCACTAATATCAATTTCATTTGAGTAGTGGATAAGGGATGAACAACAGGGTTGAAGTGATCACTTTATGGGGTCTCTTATTGATCTGAGTTAAATATTATTTTGTAGTGCTAAGATCTTCCTCAGATTATAAACAAAATTATTTCATTGTGCTTAAGGATTCATCAATTTTTTTGCAAGTGAAATGGAGAGTTTTTATGTTAATTTTATGAGCAATTTAACATAAACCAAAAACGAAACAACAACATAAACATCATCAAAAGCACATTACAACAAGCACATGATAAAGGAGTTCACCCCTCCTGGGCTACGTCTCCTTGGTCCAATTTCCAATGGCTTGGGCCTCTCTATTATGCTCAAAAGTGTAAAAACCTGTGTTTACAATGTTCAAATGCTTCTGAAACCTCCTCCAATGAGTTCAAAATACTAAAAAATGATTATCTAGCCTCTTTGTGCATCCAATTTGGTGAAAAACTGAAGAAGTTATGACTTCTCCTAGTTCTCCCACTATTCGTTCCACAAAATGCTCCCATCCAACAGGAACCCACAATTTTCACTCCAAAAATCCGCTAACCAAGCGAGATTTTTTCCATGCAGTGGGCCATAGTCTGTAGGCACTGATTATTCATCACAAATCGCAATCGGAAAGGATCGATGGGCTTAAGGTTTGTGTATGTAGCAACGATTGTGCGATTGCGATATTATGGACCCGATGACACTATAAACTAGAAATGATGAACCTCTCGCATCCATGGACTTATCGCATTTCGTAATTCAACGGATAACCAAGGCATTATATATATCCAAAACTTTTGCACCATTAAAATTTGTGATTACGATATTGCATTGCAACTTGGTTCTTGGAGGGGGCCTATTCTATAATACTAACTCTTCGCTGATCTGAGATTGTGATCCATCACATTGCACCTCCAGTCGTTTTCTTGAAAACCGTCCTACCTGCCTTATCTCATCACATCCTTCCCTGCACATGCACTGATTTTTAACACCGACCTACCTGCAATTGCGATTTGTGACATTCGGGGCCAATTGAAGCTTGCCACTTGGAGCCTCCTCATTTTTTAAAGGACCTTGCCACATCATCCAATCCTACCATGAAAGAAAGTCAAATATGAACTTTGACTTGCTCTAACTTCTGCATATGAGCTCAGATTTGAGTTCCATTCACACCATTAGATTAAGAATAGCAAGCTCTTCGATCTAAAGCTAAATTTAACGATATTGTAACACTTTGATTTTTTAGCCTAATTTTGAGCACCTAATTACTCCTCCCCACTGGAAGCCTTTTGGACCCCAAAAGATCACTTTAAATTGACCAGCAAGTGAGGGTACAGTTCCCTCACCTTTCCAATCTCGATCCATTGATCACTGAATTAGAACTTCTGTTCTCCACGATACTTGTCTTGCCTTTCCGTGTACTTTCCTTTAACCTTTTCAAGCTGTTCTTGCACTATTTGATCTACCATTTGGAGTCATTCAATGAACTCTTTGGCCTTGTCCATGTTACTATTAGTAACAAGATCCTTCTTACCAAGATGATACAATACATTATGATGCAAATGGTAAATATATTCCTCCACTTGATTCCTTTGACTCAAGCTTGAATATACATCTTGAAAGTATGTATTTTTATGAACATAACTTTCATGTAAAAAAAATGATGCTTAAGGAAAATAGTTATACAAAATATAGGCCTAGAAAGGACGTCAACAAACTTGTTGCTTATACCTTTCTTATACCTTTTGATCGAGTGGAATAGTAGAAGAAAACCCATCCAATGGAAGTGCCTTTATTGCTGCAACTTAAACACTTTATTATTGAAAATTTTTGAATGAAAATAATTGGGCTTACCACATTGCAAAAAGATTGTGCCCATGGCATAGTCACATACAACAACCTAAAACTAAATGATTGTCTCATGTTTGGAAAAGCAAGTACTCGAGTTGTATTGATCTTTCATTTTAAAGCATCAAACACCTCTCGTTGTTTGCCTCCGCACTGGAAGACCTTTTGCACAACTGCCAACGAATGCAAATGAACTACAATAGAAGAAAAATTAACAAAATTTATCCTCCAACATTGGGCTGCTCCCAAAAAACCTCTTATCAAAATGAATATCTTGAGCCTCCCTGCATAAATTACGAGCAGAGAAAAGGCATCTGCGGCTTCACGGGGATGTATGATTCCTTCACCCGTGTCTGCTGGAATGGAGTCAATACCACCACAGACTGTTACGACTTCAATCTTGGAGAGGTCTAACTTTAGCTCACCTTCTCCACGTCCCATGCAGACTACCAAAAAGCCGTTGGAAACCTAAACACGCTTGGAAGAACCAATTTCACGGCTCAAGTACATCAAATAAGTTTTATTCAACATATACTTTGAAATCTTCATAAAAAAATGTTCTTGATATATGACATCAAGTATTTTTTTGTCATACATGACATGTTCATAATGAAATTTTCTGAAAATGAAAATGTCATCTAAATAGACTATCCTGTCTAGAAAAGGCTTCAACACATCTTTCTTCATATGCGTAAAAGTAGTAGGAGCATAGCAAAGACCGGAAAGCATAACAAGCCATTCAAACAAACCTCACCTGGTTTTGAATGCCATCTTCCCTATATCTCCTTCAACAACTCTACTTTGCTGAAACCACTTCTTGAATCCCATTCAAGGAAATGCTTACCATTCTTCTCGATCTCCAAAACAAGAGGTGCACCACACGTTAAAGGAGTAGGTCGAATGATCCTTTTATTCAACAATCCCTGGATTTGCATCTTAATTTTGACGTTTTCCATAACTGACATCCTGTACATGCCAATATTAGGAAGAAGACACTTTTGTTGCAACTGTAACTCAAGTTGGATTCCCCTCTTGGGAAGTAATCCCTTTGATTCTTGAAACATTTCATCACATTGGTTAATAGCGTCAACCAAATTAGTTTTCAAATTCGAATTACAACCATCAAATGCTTCATAATCAATATCATTCTTGGGTTTGAACATGAGAAGCATAAAATTCTTGCTCGAATTCACCAGTCTTTTCATCTACCCTGCATTAACAAGCGAAAGACTTGTTTTTTTGCTGTGAGCTCTTACAATATATTCTACTCCACCTTTGAATTTGTGATATTTGTTTTCATGTCGATGGAAAATAGCTTTTCTGTCATAAAGGTACGGGCTTCCCAAAACGATGCCACAGATATCTAATGGCACAACGTCAAGCTCCACTTCATCTATGAATTTTGCAGTGATTGCGAATTTCAGTTTACACTTTCTCGTAACTTGCAATTGCGCATTGTCACACACCCATCCAAGTGGATAAAGTTTATGATGTGGAACAATTTCCAGATTTAAACTTTTGACAATGTTTTCAAAGATAAGATTGGCTTGAGAGCCGTTATCAAACAATGTATCAATATTGTTATGTTTTGAGATCACCCTTATGTGAAACAATTCTATTCTCTTCTTTTCATTTGGAGTTTCATTTTGCGAATCTGAAGAACTAGTGCTGGAAATGGATTATTTTCCTTTTAACCCCATGGTTGTGATTTTAGTTTCATCACCCAAATCAGATCCCAAATCCACTTCTTGAGTGAATGCAGCTGTCTTTTCTTTTCCTTTGTTGTTGAATTTCTTTGGTTTCATTTCAGGATGAAGCTTCCAACAGTGAACTTCATCGTGACCCTCTCTAGAACAATGTTTACAGATTGTTTTCTCTCCTTCCCTTTTAATGGATGCATTTTTCTTTCCCTTGAAACCCTTTTCTTTCTCTTTGCCCTTAAATGACTTTTTATTACCTTCTTCTAAGATGTTTTTCCCTCTTGCCTCAAGATAAGTGGCTTGTACACACACATCATCTAGATTACTAGGATTACACATTAAGATAGTATGTTTAAGGTAACTGTGTAAAACCCATATGTACTTCAGCAAAGTGTCATGTGACGGAAACTCTACACCTAACATCGGAGACCTTTTTCTGAATTCTTGGGTATAATCTTGCATATTTTGACCTTTAAGTTGTCTAAAGTTATGCCAATTCATGATGGATTTCTGCATATAAGCTAGAGGATAGAATTGTCTTTTGATTGTAGCTATGAAATCATTCCAAGAAATTGAGATCTTACGGTGTTCTTTAATCTCCTCTTGGGTCCTTGATTCCCGCCATACTAGTGTTGCACCCTCTATTCTCAAGGAAGCTAACTGAATCTTTATGTCATCCTCCTCTTCACCATTATACATGGGCAACTCAAATTTAACATCAAGTTTTAAAAAAGGTAATTTACCAGTCCCTTTTGAAGAATGACGATGAGTATGAGTAAGGGTCGTATTAGTGGAAGAGTATGAAGATGCTTGTGAAGAAGAAGATGAAGAATATGGTGGAGAGGGTGGAGGTTTGTCTCCATTCCCATTACCTCCTTTTCCATTATCTCCTCCTGAAGAGCCTTCTCCTTTGGGAGGTTTGGAACTTTCTCCTTGCAACATGTTGTTCCTCTCTTCATAGAGGACCTTCACCATCTCTGTCATATCAAAGAAAGCCTTTCTGAAGGTATTTTCATCTTTTGTCATGTTTGTAGATTCTCCTTCATGAGACATGATATTTGGAGTCTCAACTACAACTTGAGGCTAAACTGGTGTTGGAGATTGTGGCAAGCTTGTGATTCTTCCCCTTGACCCAACTTCAAGGCTTCCAACCAACTTTCCTTCACCTCTTTTGAGTTTTAACCTTGTAAGCACAACATAAACTTGCAAACAATTATATCCTTCTTTCAAAAAGCAAAACCTATTGTTATAATACCAATTTGATCTGATTTAGAATATTAGTTTGCAGTGCTAATATCTTCCTCAAATTATAAACAAAGTGCTTTCATTGTCCTTAAGGATTCATCAATTTTTTTGCAAGTGAAATGAAGATTTTTTATGTTAATTTTATGAGAAATTTAAAATAAACTAGAAACTAAACAACAGCATAAGCATATATAGAACATCATCAAAAACAAATTACAATAAGCACATGATAAAGGAGTTCACCCCTCTTGGGCTACGTCTCCTTAATCCAACTTCCAATGGCTTGGGCCTCTCTATTATGCTCAAAAGTGTAAAAAACTATATTTACAATACTCAAATGCTTCTAAAACCTGCTCCAATGAGTTCAGAATAATAAAAAATGGTTATCTAGCCTCTTTCTGCATCCAATTTGGTGAAAAACTAAAGAAGTTATGACTTCTCCTAGTTCTCCCACTATCTGTTCCACAAAATGCTCCACATCCGATAGGAACCCACAATTTCGCTCCAAAAATTCACTAACCAAGCGAGAATTTTGCGTGCGGTAGGCCATAATCTATTGGCATTGACTGCCCATTGCAAATCGTAATCAACAAGGATTGGTGGGCTTAAGTTTGTTGTACGCGGTGTCGACTATGCGATTGCGATATCGCAAACCCGACGACACTATAAACTGGAATTGATGAAGCTATCGCATCTGGGGACTTATCAAATTTCACAATTCAGTGGATAACCGAGGTTTTATATATATGCAGAACTTTTGCACCATTGTGATATCACATTGCAACCTGGTTCCGGCCAGGGGCCGATTCTGTAACACCGACTATTCGTCGATTGTGATTGTGATCCATTGCATTGCACCTCCGGCTGTTTTTTTGAAAATCGTCCTGCCTACCTTATCGCATCACATCCTTCCCTACACGAGGGTCGATTTCTAATGCCGACCTGCCTAGGATTGCGATTTATGACATGTAGGCGTCAATGGCAACTTGGCATTTGACGCCTCCTCATTCGCTGAAGGACCTTGCCACATCATTCAATCCTGCCATGTAAGCAAGTCAAATATGAACTTTGACTTGCTCTAACTTCTGCATACGAGCTCAAATTTGAGTGTCATTTGAACCGTTAGATTCAGAATGACGAGGTCTTTGATCTGAAGCTAATTTTAACAAGATTATGACACTTTTATTTTTGAGCCTAATTTTGAGCACCTGATCACTCCTCCCCACTAGAAGCCTTTTGGAACCCAAAATATCACTTTCAATTGATGAGCAGGTGGGGGTACAATTCCCTCATCTTTCCAATCTCGATCGACAGATCACTGAATTGGAAGTTGTGATCTCCACGATTCTTTTCGTGCCTTTCCGTGTACATGCCTTTAACCTTTTCAAGTAGTTCTTGCATTGTTTGATGTACCATTTAGAGTCGTTCAATGAACTCTTTGTCCTTTTCCATGTTACTATCAGTAGCAACATCCTTCTTACCAAGATGATACAATACATTATGATGCAAATGATAAATAAATTCATCCACTTGATTCCTTCGACTCAAGCTTGAATATGCACCTTGAAAGTATAATTTTTTTTTTTTTAATGAACATAACTTTCATGTAAAACAAAATGATGCTTGAGGAAAGTAGTTATACAAACTATAGGCCTAGAAAGTACATCAACAAACTTGTTTCTTATACCTTTTGATTGTGGAATAGTAGAAGAAAACCCATCCAATGGAAGTGCCTTTGTCGCTGCAACTTAAACACTTCATCATTGAAAATTTCTGAATGAAAAAAAATGGGCTTACCACATTGCAAAAAGACTACGCCCATGGCATAGTCACATACAACAACTTGAAACTTAAATGGCTGTCTCAAGTTTGGAAAAGGAAGTATTGGAGTTGTATTGATATTTTTTTTAAAGCATCAAATGCCTCTCATTGTTTACATCCCCACTGGAAGACCTTTTGCACAACTGCCAACGAATGCAAATGAACTACAATAGAAGAAAAATTAACAAAATTTATCCTCCAACATTGGGCTGCTCCCAAAAAACCTCTTATCAAAATGAATATCTTGAGCCTCCTTGCATAAATTACAAGCAGAGAAAAGGCATTTGCGGCTTCACGGGGATTTATGATTCCTTCACCTATGTCTACTGGAATGGAGTCAATACCACCACAGACTGTTACAACTTCAATCTTGGAGAGGTCTAACTTTAGCTCACCTTCTCCACGTCCCATGCAGACTACCAAAAAGCCTTTGGAAACCTAAACACGCTTGGAAGAACCAATTTCACGGCTCAAGTACATAAAATAAGTTTTATCCAACATATACGTTGACATCTTCATAAACAAATGTTCTTGATATATGACATCAAGTATTTTTTTGTCATACATGACATGTTCATAATGAAATTTTCTGAAAATGAAAATGTCATCTAAATAGACTATCCTGTCTAGAAATGGCTTCAACAAATCTTTCTTCATATGCGTAAAAGTAGTAGGAGCATAGCAAAGACCAGAAACCATAACAAGCCATTCAAACAAACCTCACCTAGTTTTGAATGCCATCTTCCCTATATCTCCTTCAACAACTCTACTTTGCTGAAAACTACTTCTTGAATCCCATTCAAAGAAATGCTTACCATTCTTCTCGATCACCAAAACAAGAGGTGCACCACACGTTAAAGCAGTAGGTCGAATGATATTTTTATTCAACAATCCCTGGATTTGCGACTTAATTTTGGCGCTTTCCATAACTGACATCCTGTACATGCCAATGTTAGGAAGAAGAAACTTTTGCTGTAACTGTAACTCAGGTTGGATTCCCCTCTTGGGAAGTAATCCCTTTGATTCCTGAAACATTTCATCAGATTGATTAACAACGTCAACCAAATCAGTTTTCAAATTTGAATTACAACCATCAAACGCTTCATAATCAATATCATTCTCGGGTTTGATCATGAGAAGCATAAAATTCTTGCTTGAATTCACCAGTCTTTTCATCTGCCCTTCATTAATAAGCGAAAGATTTGTTTTTTTGTTGTGAGCTCTCACAATATATTCTACTCCACCTTTGAATATGTGATATTTGTTTTCATGTCGATGGAAAATAGCTTTTCTATCATAAAGGTATGGGCTTCCCAAAATGATGCCACAGATATCTAACGACACAACGTCAAGCTCCACTTCATCTATGAATTTTGCTATGAGTGTGAATTTCAGTTTACACTTTCTCGTAACCCGCAATTGCGCATTGTCACACACCCATCCAAGTGGATAAGGTTTATGATGTGAAACAATTTCCAGATTTAAACCCTTGACAATGTTTTTAGAGATAAGATTGGCTTAAGAGCCGTTATCAAGCAACATATCAATCTTGTTATGTTTTCAGATCACCCTTCTATGAAACAGTACTATTCTCCTTTTTTCATTTGGAGTTTCATTTTGCGAGTCTGAAGAACTAGTGGTGGCAATGGATTCTTTTCCTTTTAATGCCATGGATGTGATTTTAGTTTCATCACCCATATCAGATCCCAAATCCTCTTCTTGAGTGATTGCAACTGTCTTTTCTTTTCCTTTGTTGTTGAATTTATTTGGTTTCATTTCAGGATGAAGCTTCCAATAATGAGCTTCATCATGACCCTCTCTGGAACAATGTTTACAGATTGTTTTCTCTCCTTCCTTTTTAGTGGATGCATTTTTCTTTCCCTTGAAACCATTTTCTTTCTCTTTACCCATAAATGACTTTTCACTACCTTCTTTATGAGATGTTTTTCCCTCTTCCCATCATCTAGATTACTGGGATTAAACATTAAGATAGTATGTCTAAGGTAACTGTGTAAACCCCCTATGTACTTCAACAAAGTGTCATGTGACGACAAATCTACACCTAACATCAGAGACCTTTTTCTAAATTCTTGGGTGAATCTTGCACATTTTGACCTTTAAGATGTCTAAAGTTCTACAAATTCATGATGGCTTTTTGCATATAATCTAAAGGATAGAATTGTCTTTTGATTGCAGCAATGAAATCATTCCAAGAAATTGAGATCTTACCGTGTTTTTTAATCTCCTCTTAGGTATTTGATTCCCACCATACTAGTGCTGCACCCTCCATTCTCAAGGAAGCTAACTGAATCTTTATGTCATCTTCTTGAAGGTTTTGAATCCTGCAATAGACCTCCAACTGACGAATCCAATTATAAAGATTCTTCATTCACTTCACCATTATACATGGGCAACTCGAATTTAACATCAAGTTTTAAAAAAGGTGATTTACCAGTCCCTTTTGAAGAATGATGATGAGTATGAGTAAGGGTTGTATTAGTGGAAGAGTGTGAAGATGCTTGTGAAGAAGAAGATGAAGAAGATGGTGGAAAGGATGGAGGTTTGTCTCCATTCCCATTACCTCCTTTTCCATTATCTCCTCCTAAAGAGCCTTCTCCTTTTGGAGGTTTGGACTTTCTCCTTTCAGCCTGCTATTCCTCTCTTCATAGAGGACCTTAACCATCTCTGTCATATCAAAGAAAGCCTTTTTGAAGGTCTTCTCATCTGCTGTCATTTTTGTAGGTTCTCCTTCACGAGACATGATCTCTGGAGTCTCAACTACAACTTGAGGCTGAATTGGTGTTGGAGATTGTGGCAACCTTGCTCTTCTTCCCCTTGACCCAACTTTAGGGCTTCCAACCAACTTTCCTTCACCTCTTTTGAGTTTTAACCTTGTAAGCATGACATAAACTTGTAAACAATTAAATCTTTCTTTCACAAAGCAAAACCTAGTGCTCTAATACCAAATTGATCTGATTTAGAATATTAGTTTGTAGTGCTAAGATCTTCCTCAGATTATAAACAAAATTCTTTCATGTGCTTAACGATTCATCATTTTTTTTGCAAGTGAAATGAAGAGTTTTTATGTTAATTTTTTGAGCAATTTAACATAAACCAGAAACTGAACAACAACAACAACATATACAGAACATCATCAAAAACACATTACAACAAGCACATGATAAAGGAGTTCACCCCTACTGGGCTATGTCTCCTTGATCCAGCTTCCAATGGTTTGGGCCTCTCTATTATGCTCAAAAGTGTAAAAAAACTATGTTTACAATGCTCAAATGCTTTTGAAACCTGCTCCAATGAGTTAAAAATACTAAAAAATGGTTATCTAGAATTTTTTTGCATCCAATTTGGTGAAAAACTGAAGAAGTTATGACTTCTCCTAGTTCTCCCACTATTCATTCCACAAAATGCTCCACATCCGACAGGAACCCACAATTTTATTCCAAAAATCCGCTAATCGAGCGAGAATTTTGCTGTGTAGCGGGCCATAATTTGTTGGTACCAACTGTCCATCGCAAGTCGCAATCGGCAAGGATCGGCGGGCTTAAGGTTTGTGTATGCAAAAACAATTGTGTGATTGTGATATCATGGGCCCGGTGACACTATAAACTAGAATTGATGAACCTCTCACATTCGGGGACTTATCGCATTTCGTAATTCGGCGGATAACCAAGGTTTTATATACATGCAAACCTTTTGCACCATTGCGATTGCGATATCGCATCACAACCTAGTTCTTGTTGGGCGCTGATTCTGTAACATCGACTCTTCGCCGATTTGCGATTGCGATCCAGCGCATCACACCTCCAGCCATTTTCTTGAAAACCATCTCGCCTGCCTTATCGCATCACATCTTCCCTGCATGGGGGCCGATTTCTAACACTGACCTATCTGCGATTGCAATTTGTGACATGCAGGGGCTAATGGAAGCTTGCCACTTGGCGCCTACTCATTCGCTGAAGGACCTTGCCACATCATGCAATCCTGCCATGTAAGCAAGTCAAATTTGAACTTTGACTTGCTCTAACTTCTGCATACGAGGTCAGATTTGAGTGTTGTTTGCACCGATAGATTCAGAATGACAAGCTCTTCGATCTAAAGCTAAGTTTAACAAGATTCTGACACTTTGATTTTTGAGCCTAATTTTGAGCCCATGATCACTTATAGTGCATAAAGAAGCTTCGTATTGACTCTATACACATTCTTGGTGATTCTTAGGTTGTTATCGAGTGGATAAAATACATATCCACCTTAGCACTATAATTTCCCTCCAACTGGTTACACATAATTGATCGATTGGAGTCTTCGTTCCATCACATTATCATTGATTACATTTACAGGGATTTAACTTTTTGGTGGATGCACTCTAAAAAAGGTGACTCTACTCAGCCAAGAAGTATTTTCTTTAGTGTTTTTCATCATGGAGTGCAGAGGAATGAAAGATCTTTTATGTTTGTCTGATTTCACATAATGTACTCTGGTTTTTCACCGTAGGGTAGGCTATTTTTGATGTTTTTAGTGTTGTCATTTCAAAATATAGATTTTGTTTCTTAACAATCATCAATGTAGACCTTGGTTTTGGACTAGATGGATTACTATGTAGATAAATGTTTGAAGGTAGTCTACATGTAGACAACTAGCCTCCGGTGACATGTTGATCTTCTTTATCATCCTTTTTCCAACTATGTCAAAGTCTCTTATGTATCTTTTTGGAACAATGTAATCGTTTTTTATTTAATATGAAACCATTAATTTTTCTTTCCCTGAAAAAAGCAACTCTTCAATTTTATAAATTGTTGAAATACACATAAGCAACGATTATTTGAACAATTTTGTCTAAAATAACAAACACTATATATATTTTTAAAATAAATACTAATTTATAAGAAAGATTTATAAATATATATATATATATATATATATATATATAATATATATATATATATTTTTTTTTTCCTCTACAAAATGGGTGGATAGTTTACAAAATGGGTGGATAGTTGAACAATGATATGCTCTTCAATGCCAATCTTCTTAAATTATTTTTGTAATGGTACATACATTATCCTTAAACATTGCTTCCTTATATATATAGAACATATTTAGGTTCCTATTTTTATTAAAAGTTCATTATATTTACTCATGAACATTTTTAATAGTCATCACATTATTTTAATTTGTGTAAATACTTTCTTAAATTGATAATGGAAGATATTAACTCACCTAGCCTTACTAGGAAAATTTTGAACTTTTGAACTATTTTCATTTTATATTTAGTATTATTTTTAATTTGTGTATATTTTTATAATTAATTTTGAATTTATTCAAAAATATTGAATTAATAATTATTTTAATTTATATTTTATTTATTATTTATTAACATTATAAATTCTTTTTTATATTCATGTTTCTGTGATCCATAATGAATTAAGCAAAATCTTTTGGTAGAAATCATATTAGAGAAATTTTTGTTTAACGCGTTTCGAACCAACAAGTGTGGGTCATCATCTGGTCCTGATGATGAACCACACTTGTTGGTTCGAAACACATAGGCCAAAAATTTCTCTTATCTGATTTCTACCGAAAGACTTTACTTAAATTATAAATTCTGTTACACTTTGAAAGAAAATTTAAAAGTATTTAATAAAGCAAAACAATGTATTGAGTAGAAATATGAAAGGTTTTACTTTTAGTTTCACTCTAACCACAAGGGGAAAACAAACAATGTATACTTCAAACAAGGCAAATCAATATCATGTTGAGGTTTGCCTGATTTCAATCTTGCAAGGGTCTTGGGAAGAATCATGCAAGTTCCAGAAACTGCATTTTTAAAAAATAAATGTAAAATTTCAGGAGCATTCTTAGATGATGCCAACTTCCAATTACAAACTTCCAGGCCACACACCATTACCTGGTAAGTTAATGCAAATATTTGGTCCAAAAGAACACAATTTATTTAAGGAAATCAATTTGTACGAATTATGTTGATAACCCGAGAACTACCATATATGTTAGCTTAATAAGGAATTCAACTGATCATGTTCATTCTCTTTCATGTGAAAAATGTAAAAACCTGCCCATTAAAATAATGAAGCCAAATCTCCATCTGTAATCAAGAATCCAAAAATTTTACATTACAAAAAGAACAATAACTTTCGTACTAGATTTCTTGAAAAGGGCAATGGAGAAAACCAAAAGAAATCAGGGCAACCAGACGTTAAGAAAGTTATTTATAAATAAATTTTCGAACATGTCCTTTTTATAGGGTGAAGTGCTTCAAGCCTTCAAGAAACGTATTCCAAGGGACAGTAGACTTCCATAGGCATGGTGCTCCCGAGGGACAATAGACTTCCATCAGGCATGGTGCTAAGTCTAAGGGTTAACTAATATGTCAAAATCACCTGGAACTTGTGCCTAGCCTTATCTGTTTAAAGGCATGTCATACAACTTGTTTAAAGGCATGTCATACAACCAGAGTAGACTACAACAAGAATGGAACCTCTTGTAGATGGCTTAACACTCCCTTTACTTCCTCAATAAACCAATACATTGTCTAAAACAATTTTTGGTCAAATTTTCATCTTTTGTTATTTCAAATTCATTTTGATTGCATATATAGATTCAACATCCTAAAAAAACCTAAAGAATTTAGAGTGTGGAGATTTCACAACTCAAACTTGTGATCCTACCATATTATGAACAAATTTGATCGGAAAATATATCTAGAAAAGCTCATAACAGCAAGACTACAACATAAACCAATGCCATATGGAAAATTTCAACTCCACGACATTAAAAACATGGTTCCTAGATAACCAACAAAGCCCCTAGCAAAACATAGACAAACAAGAATGAAATGGATATGGTTTTTGACATATTTTCACTACCAATAATTATTATATTTATATGCACATGCTTCAAGAAAGATTATCTAGCGAATGAAGCCACTAAAGCTGGTCTTCCTTCACATGAGTTGCCAAGTTTGAAGGGTATTTACTCTGCCAAAATCACCAGGTACTTGTTCTCAGCCTCATCCCATTGCAGTTTATGACATACAAGCTGCTTTACACTCTGTCCCTCTCACCAGCGAACTATTGCCCCACTGGCACTGTGGTTGTATACTTATTCTACAATTTAGAAAAATTGGAGGGAACTAAGCAGCAAGTCACATAAGAAAATGTTAGAACTTATCACTGAGGACTGATCCATGAGTACAATAAAATTGTCTTCTTCATACTGAATATCAAAGGAAACACGCAGCCTGGAGGCACCAATGATGAACTAAATTTGTTGGTTCAAAACGCATAGGCCAAAAATTTCTCTTTTATGATTTCTACCTAAAGACTTTACTTAAATTATAAATTCTGTTACACTTTGAAAGAAAATTTAAAAATATTTAAGCAAAAACTGTGTGAATGATGTTTAATTTGGGTGGACACTCCATCCATGATCATGGACTTTGATTTAATTCAATTATCAAAACTCCACCCATGATAAGGGACTTTGATTCAATTCAATTCTCAAAATCCCTAAGGATAAGTGGAGTGTCCACCCAAAATGTTGAACATGATTAAACATCCTCCACACAATTACTTCCCAAATTTTTTCTCATGAAAATATACACTTTCTCTTACACTTAAGAAAAAAATACACTTTCTCTTACACTTAAGAAAAAAATACACTTTCTATTACACTTAAAAAAAAACTTCACTTTTCTAATGTAAAAGTATATAAAACTTTTGATTCAATTCAATTTTCAAAACTCTATCCCTAATAAGGGACTTTGATTTAATTCAATTCTAAAACCATTATCCAGTACGAAAATTAAACATAATTAAACATCATCCACACCATTACTTCCTAACATTTTTCTAAATAAATATATACCATACCCTCTCTATTCCTGTTGGAAAAAAAACTTCACTTTTCTGGTGTGAAAATATATGAAACTTATAAAATGTGTTTTTAGAAATATCTTCCCATTCCCATTTCATATTTGGTTATATCCCAACAAATGATGTCCTTGAACTTGAATGCAGGAACGAAGCAAAGCGCCAATTTCTTTATTCGATGCAGTAGATCACTCATAAAGCGTTCATAAAATGGGTTGTCCACAAAATAGTTAGATAAGCCTTCCAATTGAACATATACTGATGTCAACCAAGCATAAAAACTCCTAAAGCACAATCCTGAATGTTGGTCGAGTGATGGCAATCCCGACGCCAGGTTGAGCAAAATCTATGGTAATGGAGACAGCAATTGGGACAATGCCTCCCACAACTACATCCTTCCCATCACCATTAAAGGCCAATCCCAATGCCTCCTTATGCCCATCAAAATTCAGTCACACCCACCTCAAATTTAAGCCGAGGCTCCATCCATACCCGAATTCACTACCATTCCAGAGAAGCTGCAGCATCCACATCCCTTCCAGGCTCATCAAACAAGAAGCAACAGGAGGCCTGGCGAGGGCGTACCTAGAGAAGCCCGATAAAATGAAGGAGATTGCGAGCAAAATCATAGGATCTCTGCCCGTAGTGGGGCTCTTGTACAGGCTCCTCAGTGAGGAAGGGGGCGTTGCAGGTGAGCGCATCCGACTTTCTGAATTCTCCAAGAGGGTTGAGAATAGATGCTCACCGGACGACGCCATGGCCTTCTATGAATTCCGTGAGCGCCATGGCAAGGTAAGTCCCTCGTTAATTTGCAATAAATTTTTATAGTTGTTGTTATTTTGCTGAAGTGGGCGGGGTTTTGGTTTGCAGAGGGGAAACCCTCGTTTTGTGCTGGTGTGGTGCTGGGTCGCCGCTGTTGGGGCAGGGCTGGTGAAGTCGGATGAGATTCTGCTCGGTGCCTCCAGGCTGCGTGTTTCCTTTGATATTCAGTATGAAGAAGACAATTTTATTGTACTCATGGATCAGGCCTCAGCGGTAAGTTTTAACATTTTCTCATGTGACCTGCTGCTTAGTTCCCTCCAATTTTTCTAAATTGTAGATTAAGTATACAATCACAGTGCCAGTGGGGCAATAGTTCGCTGGTGAGAGGGACAGAGTGTAAAGCAGCTTGTATGTCATAAACTGCAATGGGATGAGGCTGACAGCAGGTACCTGGTGATTTTGGCAGAGTAAATACCCTTCAAACTTGGCAACTCATGTGAAGGAAGACCAGCTTTAGTGGCTTCATTCGTTAGATAATGTTTCTTGAGGCACGCGCATATAGATATAATAACTATTGGTAGTGAAAATATGCCGAAAACCATATCCATTTCATTCTTGTTTGTCTCTTTTCATTCTTGTTTGTCTCTGTTTTGCTAGGGGCTTTGTTGTTTATCTAGGAACAATGTTTTTAATGCCCTGGGGTTCAAATTTTCTATATGGCAATGGTTTATGCTGTAGTGTCGCTGTTATGAGCTTTTTTAGATATATTTTCCGATCAAATTTGCTCAGAATATGGTAGGATCACAAGTTTGAGTTGTGAAATCTCTACAATCTGAATTCTCTAAGTTTAGGTTTTTTAGGATGCTGAATCTATATATGCAATTAAAATGAATTTTAAATAACAAAAGATGAAAATTTGACCAAAAATTGTTTTAGACAATGCATTGGTTTATTGATGCAGTAAAGGGAGTGTTAAGCCATCTACAAGAGGTTCCATTCTTGTTGTAGTCTACCCTGGTTATATGACATGCCTTTAAACAGGTTGTATGACATGCCTTTAAACAGATAAGGCTAGGCACAAGTTCCAGGTGATTTTGACATATTAGTTACCCCTTAGACTTAGCACCATGCCTGATGGAAGTCTGCTGCCCCTCGGGAGCACCATGCCTATGGAAGTCTACTGTCCCTTGGAATACGTTTCTCGAAGGCTTGAAGCACTTCACCCTATAAAAAGGACATGTTCGAAAATTTATTTATAAATAACTTTCTTAACGTCTGGTTGCCCTGATTTCTTCTGGTTTTCTCCATTGCTCTTTTCAAGAAATCTGGTACGAAAGTTATTATTCTTTTTGTAATGTAAAATTTTTGGTGACAGATGGAGATTTGGCTTCATTATTATAATGGGCAGGTTTTTACATTTTTTACATGAAAGAGAATGAGCATGATCAGTTGAATTCCTTATTAAGCTAACATATATGGTAGTTCTCGGGTTATCAGCATAATTCGTACAAATTGATTTCCTTAAATAAATTGTGTTCTTTTGGACCAAATATTTGCATTAACTTACCAGGTAATGGTGTGTGGCCTGGATGCTTGTAATTGGAAGTTGGCATCATCTAAGAATGGTCCTGAAATTTTACATTTATTTTTGAAAAATGCAGTTTCTGGAACTTGCATGATTCTTCCCAAGACCCTTGCAAGATTGAAATCAGGCAAACCTCAACATGATATTAATTCGCCTTGTTTGAAGTATATATTGTTTGTTTTCCCCTTGTGTTTAGAGTGAAAACTAAAAGTAAAACCTTTCATATTTCTACTCAGTACATTGTTTTGCTTCATCAAAAGGTTTACAAGCAAACCTTAGTTACTGGAGACCTATCTCCAGATGGATGCATCTAAACTGTACCCTTGAATATTTATTGTTTTCATATGCTTCATTGTTTTCGAAGGAAGTTGGTTATGAAATTGATTTCTCATTTTAGAATTTGAAATCCTTTTCTTGCAGAAAAGAGAAAAGTCCAAGTCTTCGGTTCCAGATATACCTGTTGAAGCCAAGGCTGGAAAAGCTTTAGAGGCTATCTGTAAATGCTGCATTGATAATGATGTGATAGAAGAAGAAGATGCAAGGTTGCTTTGTATCATGCTGTCTGCAGTTTTTCCCACTGCTGATAAGGCTGAGATAGAGAGAATTGTGTGGAGTAGAGTTGAACAGTCACCTGCTGATGAAGAAATAAGTGACGAAACTAACAAACAACAAACTGATGAATCAACAGTTCTACAACAAGATACTGAAACAGTATACCGATAAGTTTCAGTAATATTCAATATTTTTGATTTGTCTATTCTTATAATTTGAACCCTATTGTATATTTCATTGCAGTGCTTTTTAAGTTTTTTCAACCATCCACGAAATTTCAAATATTATGTTAGCGGCAACAGGATGAGTGCCAGTCATGCTTAGCCTTAATAGGATTTCTCAATTGCTTTAACACCGTCAGATTTTAAGGTCAAGTCGAGCTTAGGCCAAAACAAATCAAGGTTAGGTCAGTGAAAGTTGTCAGCTTGGGAGACTTGTGTAATTTCCCTCTGTTATTCAACTTAGACAATACCCCCAACGTCCTAATGCCATGGATGGATGGTACTTAACAAAGAAGTGGGGTTTAGTCACCTCTAGAACCAACTTATGATGATTCCTTTTCCCACTTCTCTCTTTTTCAAGCCTCATGATACTTCTGTTTTATGTTATGCATCAAAATTCTCTTTGCCAATTTTTTTGTTGTTGAATCATGTTCACATGTATGGCTGTTTCGTAATGCTATGTTTCATAATGTTTTATATTATGTATAAAAATTCTCCATTCCACAGATATCTTTATTTGTTTTGGTTGAATCATGGTCAGTGTTCAGTGTTTACATGTATGGCTGTTTCGTAATGCTATGTTGTGTATTTGATAGGAATTTTTTTTTATGTACTTTTACGGTACCTATTACCGTATTGACAGCTACATGTACAGTTTTCTTTCCTGGAGGCTGGAGGTTTCTCCTTAAATTTACAATGTGAAATCTTCTTTAATCTAGTATTATTTCCTGGCATATGATTTACTTGGCCCTTCTTGTGACCTTGCCAGGTCGGGATCAATCATTTTCTGCTATGTTTGAAAGCAGATAATTTTTACAGAATTTCATGGACCTTGTCCATGTACACAAGTCTCTATTTTGCACTTTGCAGTTGGAATAATATATAGGTAGATGTTGTGGTATGTCGTACGGCCCCCCTCTGGATTGACATCCTTAACAAAATTGCTTTTCATGTTGTTTATCCTTTTTCTAATGTCTTCTCTTGGTAATGCCACTATGTATCAATACCCTGGACAGTATATGAAATGCAGATTTGTCAAGTCTCATTGTTCAATATGATAGTGCATTTTTCATATTAAATATATTCATAACGGTACCACAAACTAGTTGGAAGATAATTCTTAGTTATGAGATACTTATGAGTAGTGGTAAAATAAACTTCAGTCTGTCTTGAGGTCTGATGTTTGCATCATGCAAAGAAATCGATATCTAGCACATTTTGCCAGGGATCATTATAGTGTACAGTTAAGGAAAATCTTTCATGCGCTTATTTATTTTCAACGACATAAATCTTTAATGGTTCTATATTCGGAATCATAAAACTTACTGAAGAGTTGCATGCAGAAATGTAGATGAGCAGAGAAGATAGTCATGAAGTATAATGAATAGTTTTATTGAAAACGAGTAGGTTACCATGAAAACTTGCTGCTATATTTAATAGAATCCTCTAAAGGTACTCATGATAGGAAAAGCTGTTAACATCACCAGGACATACTCCTTGATCTTGCGGACTCATTTTCCCCCCCTTGTCCTTTTGTCGATGCCTTTGGATATGCTAAAAGGCCACAAGAGATCTGTAGGTACTTCAATGTATAGTGGTGAGATTTATGCACATGGTCATTCTTTCCAGGCCCCTTGTTTATAAGTTTAAGTACTTGAACATGTGCTTTGGCATTTTGTACTATTGAGGATATATGTTGTTTACCTTGTTGAAAGTTAGAACAAACGACATTTAGAATGCCACCGATGCCTAGAATGCACAAGCTTGAGTTTAATTAGGAGCATTGCAGCCTAAAACTTGTGCTTATTAGATAGTCATTAAAATGCTCGGCTTATTTTAGACGTTGCCTTTGGTTCGACATGCAATGAATGTAAGCTGCATAATTTACTCTTTGCCTAGTTTTTAAACAATTTAAGTATTGTGCTTATTATCAGAGATACAATCCTTGAACCTTAACTAAAGTCACGTGATAGGTCGTATTTTGGAAGTGTTTCAAGCACCCAACATGTATAAATTTCTGATCTTGATTTCAAATGCATGTTCATAATTTTCACCTTTCACAGGAGAGGTTTGCTCTGGTCTAATCCTCGAGGGATTTCAGCCTTAGGGTTGATCTGAAATATTTAATTACAATAGTCAACAACAACAAATACTTTGCCACTAGAGTCAGAGGCATTGGTACTTTTGCCTAATAATACTGTAGAATGTAGTAGCTAACACATCTCTCCTCTAGAAACTATATCACCAAATAAAACCATAATATCAATAACATCAATAGCGAGTGTAGTGGGTGTAGCTAGTTGGTTGGTTGTTAGAGGAGATGGTGGTCAATCGGCTACTAAAGGAGATAAAGGAGATGGTGGTTAATTGAGTGTTGGAGTTAGAGATGGTGGTTAGCATACTCTTGGATGAAACGATGGTTAGTCTTCTCATGGAGGAGATGGTGGCCAGTTGGATGTCGAGGAGATCGTAGCCAATCCAATGTGGGAGGAGGAGATGGTGGTCGGTTTATTCATGTAGGAGAAGGACATGGAGGAGATGGTAGCCAATTTACTCATGGAGGAGATGGTGGAGGTGGAGGAAGAGGACCATCCTTAGTAGACAAATTTGAGGTAACTATATCTGAAGAAGAAGACTAATGGCAAGTCCTCAACCTCTCAAGTAGGTTGAGGGTGCCACAACATGATGCAACATCATATCACAAAGGGTCGCTCAAATTTGCACAAGATTAGGGCATCGCATGACCTCCCTATCTCATATAGGGACCCCTCTATGGCAAGCATTAATGCACATAATATGCAATTGATTCACAACTTTTGACAAAATATGTAATCTAGTCTGCATATCATGTTGAGTCTCCACACTTGAGGTGGCTCATCAACCTCCCCATATACTCATTTTAGGAGGCACTTCCTAACATATGTGCTAATATCTACAAAATTTTAGACACAAATAATTAGACAATTTAAACAAAATGTTACAATAATTACATATGCATTAAAATGATAAAAAAACATGCAACTAGGTTAAGAAAATCATAATGATAATATTACCTTAGCATATGACAACATGACTTAACTAAATGAGATGTTGACACCATCATTAGTCTATCCTTGCATATAATTATACAACATTGAGGCTGTGATCATCCTTATTGAATTTTTGTAGCTATGGTCGGTCTTCATAATTACCATTTTATTCATTAATATATTTAAAACATGTTCTTCATGCTATTGAAAAAAGAGAAAAATACTTGACATGTCCTTCATGTCAGTTTTTAATAGAAGAAGAATTTGAATTTTGTTATTTGAATTTTTGGCTCGAAGAAGCCAAGTCGACCCTCCTCCTAGTCAAGTCAGCCCCAACCTAAGAGGCACTTATTTGTCCCAACAAAAGACTATAAAATATGTGCCATTCGACCTCCCTCCAAGCAAGTAATTCGACTTTGTCTTAGGCAAGCAAGTTTGGCTTGTTGGAAAAGGTAACTAATTTCGGTTTTCATAATTGTCATTATACTCATGTCAATATGTATATCTTATGTTACAAGAAAAAAAAGAAAGAAAAATATCATTGTTAAGCATGGGTTTCATGTTTCATTTTATTGGTCATCTAGGTCAAACATATATTTCATGCTCCTAGGGTTTATCATGTAAAAATAATATTTTTCTTGAGTCAGGAGAGTCCTTGTCAATTGTATAAGACCCTATTGGGCAAGATGTAACATGTAAAGGATATTGATTTTGAGTTTCGAAAGTCAAATTAATCTCCAAGCACAAGTCGACCCTGCCAGGAAGGTGTTGGCCTAGAAAGGAGTATTCGACCTCATGAAAAACACACACACACACACACACATATAAGCAACTTCAACCTCTCACCATCAATTCGATCACACAAGAAAGGAGTTCAACTTGAAGGTGGGATCAAGAAGAAATCTGGAGCAAAGAAGCAAGAAGTCAAGGAGGAAACCCTAACGAAGGAAATAAGATAAAATTTGGACTTTTCTGCTCACACGGGTGAAGTGGATTAGAGTTTCTATGTTGTTGCATCGTTGAAGAGTTGTAGGTTGAGTTGAAAATTAAATTGTAGTGCCGAGAGCATGATTAGGGTTGCTTTGAAGGACAATGACTCTTGTTGACTTTGGAAGACTTTGACTAATTATAATGGGCTTTGTTGGAGGGTTGACTTAGTGCTTGGGGGAGGACTTGGTCTAGGGTTTTGAATTTCTCCTTTGAAGTAGATTCTATAAGAAGAGAAGAGATTATTTCCGGGTTTTCCCTTTGGAGGGGTTTTGCCCTGAGTTGGAGCCTACTTCTTGTGCCCATTTTCTTTATTATTTTTGCTATTGATAAATGTTTGATGGAAAGATCCATACAAGAACTTAAGAAGATAACTAAAGTTCAAAAGAAATTATTAAGGTTAAGGAGAATTTGTTTTAATAGTTGTCTTACTACATTTTCCAACATGTTATCATAGCTAAGGTCAACAAAGAGAAGGCAACTGGAAGATAATCTTGTTGAAATAAGAGAGTTATTTGTCAAAAAAGGATAATTTGCTAAGGACACAAGGAAGGGCATAAGGTAGAAGACCTCATCTAAAAAAGGATCAAGCTCTCATTGAAGGAAGACATACTACTATATCAATTTCTCATCTAAAGAAGGACATCTATTTTTCTCAAAGGCTCTCTGCTTTGGTGGAACATCTTGAAGGAAGGTTGCTCTATCTTGAGAAAGAATTTTGCTCTCTCTCTCTTGGAAAGCTCGTTGGAAGACATCTTTGAAGGAAAAGAAGCATCAAAGAATATTGGGATCATCGTCCACTCTTTGAAGAAACTATTGTTGAAGACATACAAAGGGTAAACACATCAAGGAAGGATATCAGAAATAGTCGTAGAAGTAAAGGACCCGAGTGAGGAGGAGAAGGAGCTTCATTTTGTATCTTCTCATGATTGTTAGAAGGGCCGAAGATAATAGGCAACTGATCGAGGTCTGAAAGGAGAGATTTGGGTTGATTTTGTGCACAAGTTTAAGGTGTTTTGTCTTCTATTCAGGCCATAGAAATTATGTGTAATTGCAATGGTTGATTGGAGGGTTGAGAGGCCTAGAAAGTGTCTACGCACTATGAAACATACAAAAAAAAGTACAGTGCAGGTCCAAGGGTCTAAAATTGAAGGAAAGCATAGAGTTGTGGAGTAGACTTTAAGGTTGATGTATGCCCTATGCAGTGATAAAAAATTGTACAAAACCCGAGGACAAGAGGAGCAAGGATCAAGGTATGATTATCTCTTTTTATTAATGTTGTTTTGCTAATGGATATAGTCCAGGTTGAAGAATCTGGTTGGGTCACCTTAAGGCTGTTGAAGGGAAGCAATTAGGTGATCTTGGGAACCCTAAATGCAGGCCTTTGAGAACTATGTCAAAGAAAGGAGATATGCACACAAATCTTATGAAGATCTTATAGTTGTAAGACTAGTTGCAAGGGCTTGGGAAAGTCATTTCCAATCGAGAAATGACTACTTATGTACTAAATGCCTTGTCACTTGATTGAAGTTGTTTTGTGATTAGTGTCTACTCAAGAAAGGATATTACTCCCTTTGATGAACTATGGGCTCAATGTAGCTGGGAAGAAACAGGGATAAAGACAAAGGATGACACCAAATTGTATGAGAAGTCTCAAGCTTTTGTTGTAAAATCCAAGAAGAAGAAGAAAGTCCAAAGGTAAACAAGATATGTCCGTGATTCAATGCTTTGGATGTAATGAGTAATGGATATTTTAAGAGGGATTTTCCAAACCAGAATAACAACAAAATGAAAGAGAGAAGTGAAGCTCACATAGTTGAAGGAAAGGAAGAACTTGAGAAGAAGTCGAAAGGTGAAGCACCCAAGGATCTTTACTATTGAAGGAAGTGTTAGCGCTGCTACATGTTTGAACATTTTGAGGATCAAGGACAGCTTGGCCGTGGTGTTTTTGCAAGAGGGGAGCTCACAATAGTCTGTTTCCTTCTTCCCCTTCATTCTCCTTATAACTCCATAGCCCTGCTACCCCTGTTTTACACCTGCATTTAATGTAAAAGCTGTGTTCTGTTAGCCCCTGGGTGTTGGGTTTAAAGGTTATAAAAACCCCGATAACGTGCCCGAGCACCGTAACCCGTACCTTTCCCGGTCACATCACCTCGTTAACCTTTATTCTTTTCCCACTGTTCGATTGGACCTCCCGCTCAATCCAACGATATACGCTACTCTTGCCGCCCAAAGCTGCACGCCTGTTAACCCGCAGGAAGAACGGTTTCACGCCCATCACATCTGCCACGTGTCCTTGTTAAATTCGATCGCACGCTTGCGTATGTATACCACTTACCACCGATAAACGGTGCGGGGAAACCACTTACCGCTGCCCTGCTCGTCCCCACCAATTAATTCCCGCGCAGTTTCCGCCTCGATCACCGTTGGATTTGCCCACCTTGCGATCCAACGGTCATTATTCACCCGCTCCCGCTCCTTCCGATAGCCCCTGCAATTCAATCTCCGCTGTCCATCTGTAACATCCAACGACTGTTGATTATTCCCGTCCCACCCATGCATCCTCCATGTTGTTTTCGTGCCTCTAACCTGTATCATTCACTCGAGGGATGAAGGTGATCATCTACCAGCTCTGCACAGTTAAAGCTTCAACTAATGCATTCAACACATTGTGTACCCGAGAGAAGAAAAGGACAGCCTCGAGCAGTGAAAGCATTTATCAGTCATGGAGCTTCTTTTGTACAACACTCCAGTTGCCCAAGAAGGACAACCAAGTACCAGAAAATGTTAAATGTATTCATTCAAACAACATATTGTAGCAAAGATTTTTATCAGATAGTTAATGTGGTTGGTGGTCCATTATGATCTCTCCACGCATAGGATAGCAGATATTATTGTAATCAACCTCTATATATATCCAGAACTTAGAATGTAATAGGGTTGATGTATGTCATTTTGTTGTAAGCTTCAACTTGTGGACATTGTAACTATTGTGGTACCTGCAGCGTCTGGTCTTCATTTTCAGCTAATACAAGCTTCTTTTGCCGTTAATTGTTCACTTTCCACTTCTTCTTTGTTCCAGGCTGTGCTTGTTATGCATATTTCATTTGCTCTTGATTTTTAGCATTAGAGGGGCTGTCATCCCACCTCTGTGTTAGAATTTAGTTAGTATTATTGAATGTGTATGCAGGTTTCTGTTGTTTTAATGCCAGAGAGCTGTCATTCTGTCTGTGCATTAGGAAATAGATTTGCAGACCTTTAAATTGGCTGCAGCTGGCCATCACAGGGTCCTGTGCATTTGCCGGTGTGATCAGAATTCTCCATCTTCACCTGTTTCTCAAATTGTGAGTAGTTGGTGGTCTAAAGCCTTGTAGTTTGGAGATGTTAATCCATGTCTGGGGTTAAACATAGTAGAAGTGGTTATCTGGCTTGAATATGCAACATTTCTTTCATTCATCCACCATATTTCCAACATTTTTGTTGAGTTTGTAATGTTCTCGAGCATCTCTGATATACAACCTAGGAGAGTTTCTTGGGGTGATAACATTAATTGGCGCCGTTGCCGGGGAGAGGAGATTGAAGCTCAGCTTCCCTGGGAGAACGACACAATTCCATATTTTGATGATAAACAAGGTCTGGACACATATTTTGGTTGTAATCATCTATCTGGTGACTCCACTGGAGGAAGACCAAACTTTGGCGACTCCACATTGCAGTTTTGGCTCAGTTTGTGAGGTATGTTCAGAGATATCTTCAGAAATCACCGGCTGAACCAATGCCTGATCCTAAGAAGATTGTTCAGCAGAAGAAGATATTGCAGTAAGGAGCATCAAGACCAGGTAAGCCTTAGAATTCCCATGTATCTCTGTTAAGAGAAAATCACTTTCAGAGATTCATAAAGCTCCTTAGTCATTCATTTCCCTTGCGGACCTCAGTTCAAAGAAGCATCCATGCTGTCCATTATATTTCCCTGTCTCTATCATTCTTTTCATTGATCCATTCCACTCAGTTTACCAGTATCCTTCCACTTACCTCAGTCATGGCAGGCCAGCAAGCCCTCACAAAGATATAAAGAATCGTTGCTGCTAGGTATGGACCCTTAGTCTTGCCTACCCCTTTGAATGCCATGCCTGCAGGAGATTATCAAGAATTTATGCCAAAGTTTACTGGTGCAGAAGGAATATCAGCTAAAGAGCACCTTGAGTCCTTTTATAGTTATGCTGATAACCTAGATATGAATGAAGAGGATGTCTGGATGAGGGTTTTTGTCCAAAGTCTAGATGGGGAAGCTAGAAAATGGTTTAGAGAACTAACCCCTAGGTCTATAACAGACATTGAGGCCTTAGATGATGTGTTCCTAAGGCATTGGGGGGATAATAGTGATCTGCTTTACTACCATACTGAATTTGGGAACTTGCAGAGGGAGAATGGTGAGCTGCTGTCTGATTTCAACATCAGATTCAACCATATGTACAACAGAATACTAGCTGAAGTGAAACCTACCCCTACTTCTGCTATGATCACTTTTGCCAATGCCTTCGATTCTCAGTTCTGCCTGCTGTTAAGAGAAAGAAGATGTGCTTCTTTGGCTGATATGCAAGATGCAGCCTTTGAAGTAGAATCAAACATCATCGCTGTAGAGAGGCTCGAAGGTGATGTTGATAGGAGAAGACAGGGAGGAGAGCTCCCATCATCCTCAAATCTTATGATTGAATAAATTAGCCAGGATGATAGAGTCATTAGCCTCTAAAGTTTCCAGATTAGAGGCTGAGCAGCATTCTGAAGAAGCAGGAGCTCATTGTTCCTTTTCTTTTCCAACTCCAAATCCATATAGAGGAGCACATGAGCATTTGCAGATTTTGCAAAGAAATAAGGTTACAAATGAAGATAGAGGGGTGAAGACCCTTTTATAGAATATAGTCATGGAAGAAGAGCATCTTGATGAAGAGGAGGAGGTCCATGGTTTGGGAGTGCTCCTTTCCTAACCAGAGCTGCCTATGAAGAAGCATTATCCAAAGGCACTGCTCATGATCCTGTTGTACCTGCAGAACAACAAGCTGATCAACAGAAGCAAGTAGCAGCAGATCCCTTCATCCTCGAAGAATTTGAGCTTGAAGCCAGCCCATCTTCCCATGGCTATGCAGATCTGCAAATGAGCCAACCTGCTATCATCCCCAGTCTAGTGATTAAAACGGGAGAAGAAAGCTCCCCATCATCTTATGTTTCTCTGTCTGCTAAAAAAAACAGTCCCTTAAAGTTGCCACTTGAACACTGAGGCAGAACAAAATTCAATGCTCAACGCTGAAACTGATCATCTAAGTCTTGGTATTCCGAAACTTGCTAAGGTGGCCTCCACACAGATTGAAAAGGCAGCCTATTAGATGATAGAGGAAGAGGGTGTATAGTTGTGGAACTCCTCCTTGGATGAGGATTGTTCAAAGAAAGATTCAGGAGCAGATAAGGTTTCTGTGTCCCCTACACATGAAAATATTGGTACACCATTCATATTTATTGTTCAGGCCACAGAAGACAAAAACAGGTACACAACAACCATGATTATTCAGCAGGTGTACAAAGGCTCCTATGGAGAACGTCCAAGGAGGAAAATACACAAAAGGGAGATGAAATTTGATCCATATTTACCTATTAAGCTCAAATGTCCTAAACTTTTTGAGGTAAAGGATCAAATAAATCCTGTTTTGCTGATCTATGATGAACAAGTTGAGAGTAGGAGAAACAATTTTGGTGGCCCAGTAAATGGGCAATTTTTGAAGTTTTTGGTTTTCAGGCCTTAATGATTGTAAGCAGTTTCTCTTCCATAATTTAGTGTAGACTTGGTTTGACTCCATGCCTAATGGATACTCGGCAAATTTATTTATTTATTATTATTATTTTTTTTTAAATTGTTAAGCTGGTTTTGTACGAAGGCATTGATCTGCAGGTTCTTGAGACCTCACAGGGAGGATCTCATCCTAAGAAGGAGCCAAATGTTAGTGCTGCTACATGTTTGAACATTTTGAGGATCAAGGACAGCTTGGCCGTGGTGTTTTTGCAAGAAGGGAGCTCACAATAGTCTGTTTCCTTCTTCGCCTTCATTCTCCTTATAACTCCATAGCCCCGCTACCCCTGTTTTACACCTGCTTTTAATGTAAACGCTGTGTTTTGTTAGCCCCCGGGTGCTAGGTTTAAAGGTTATAAAAACCCCGATAACGTGACCGAGCATCGTAACCCGCACCTTTCCCGGTCACATCACCCCGTTAACCTTTATTTTTTTCCCACTGTTCGATCGCACCTCCCGCTCAATCCAATGATATACGCTACTCTTGCTGCCGAAAGCCGCACCCATGTTAACCCGCGGGAAGAACGGTTTGGCGCCCATCACATCTGCCACGCGTCCTTGTTATATTCGATTGCGCGCCCGCGTATATATACCACTTACCCCCGATAAACGGTGTGGGGAAACCACTTACTGCTGCCCTGCTCGTCCCCACCGATTAATTCCCGCGCAGTTTCCGCCCCGATCACCGTTGGATCTGCCCACCTTGCGATCCAACGGTCATCGTTCACCCACTACTGCTCCTTCCCGATAGCCCCTGCAATTCAATCTCCGTTGTCCATCTGCAACATCCAACGACGGTTGCTTATTCTCGTCCCGCCCATGCATCCTCCATGTTGTTTTCGTGCCTCTAACCTGTATCATTCACCCGAGGGATGAAGGTGATCATCTACTAGCTCTGCGCAGTTAAAGCTTCAACTAATGCATTCAACACATTGTGTACCTGAGAGAAGAAAAGGACAACCTTGAGCAATTAAAGCATTTATCAGTCATGGAGCTTCTTTTGTACAACAGTCCAGCTGCCCAAGAAGGACAACCAAGTACCAGAAAATGTTAAATGTATTCATTCAAACAACAGATTGTAGCAGAGATTTTTATCAGATAGTTAATGTGGTTGGTGGTCCATTATGACCCCTCCACGCATAGGATAGCAGATATTTTTGTAATCAATCTCTATATATATCCATAACTCAGAATGTAATAGGGTTGATGAATGTCATTTTGTTGTAAGCTTCAACTTCTGGAGACTGTAACTACTGTGATACCTGCAGCGTCTGGTCTTCATTTTCAGCGAATACAAGCTTCTTTTGCTGTTAATTGCTCACTTTCCACTTCTTCTTTGTTCCAGGCTGTGCCTGTTATGCATCTTTCATTTGCTTTTGATTTTTAGCATTAGAGGGGCTGTCATCCCGCCTCTGTGTTAGAATCTAGTTAATATTATTGAATGTGTATGCAGGTTTCTGTTGTTTTAATGCCAGAGAGCTGTCATCCTGTCTGTGCATTAGGAAATAGATTTGCAGACCTTTAAACTAGTTGCAGCTGGCCATCACAGGGTCCTGTGCATCTGTTGGTGTGATTAGAATTTTCCATCTTCACATGTTTATCAAATTGTGAGTAGTTGGTGGTTTAAAGCCTTGTAGTCTGGGGATGTTCACCCATGTCTGGGGTTAAACATAGTAGAAGTGGTTATCTGGCTTGAATATGCAACATTTCTTTCATTCATCCACCATATTTCCAACATTTTTGTTGAGTTTGTAATGTTCCCAAGCATCTCTGATATACAACCTAGGAGAGTTTCTTGTGCTGATAACATGAAGCTCTATCTCTACCAAGTTATTTATGCAATTTGTCTTTCTTTTATTAAGTAGAAAGTAGAGTAGCATGCATTATTGCATTCTCTAGAAGATTCTTGGTTTTTGTAAAAGCATGGCATCATAAATAGAAACATATGATAGTAGAGGAATTACAGTCTACATAATCAAGTTGCTTTGAAAAGTCATCTAGCTATCAAAGAATGAGAAGATTGGGACCATATTATTGTTCATCCAATCATTTTCTAACATAATGTTAGAGGTAGTCATTTTGCAAAGAGGGAATCATCAAGATCCTATAAGAACCATCATTTTGGAATGTTCTTGGAAGAAGCATTATGACATAACTGGTATATATTGCATCTAGTATGGAAACAATACTCTTGAAGGATGAAGGAGTGTAAATGGTCAAGTTGCAGTGTGCATGGCATAATAAAAGTCTTTCTTGGAAAAAAAACCTATCTTTGACATGTATAGAGAAGCAAGCTCGTTTAAGAAAGGATGGCTAGATGGTTATATGGAAGCAAAGGTATGCATATTTTAAGTAACTCTTCTCTTAGGTGGGTTCATATCTACAAGAATCTTGCAGAAAGAGTTGGTTATAAAAGTATGCTTGGTAAGCCTTCCATATGGTTACTCGATGCTTGGAAGAAGTTTGGTGTACTTCAGAATGGCTAAAAGATCAAGACTCTACCACTAGATAACATAACATAAACATGATCAACATCAGGTATGGTCTTCGGAAGGAAGAAAGTGAGTTGATAATGACAACTCCAAGGGAGATATTGTAGCTTGCTTATCAACTTCAATCCATGGGCATCTTGGTTAAAATTAATGCATGAAGAAGGATTCTTGTACAATATGAAGTTGGACCATGTGGAAGGATGTCAATTTCAAAGAAGCAAACACTTTGATGAAAGGGCCATCTTGATAAGGTAAATCTGATATTAATATTTTGGTATTGGTTATCTGGTTAACATATTGTTTTGCTACCTAGGATATTAATGATAATTGTGGCAAGTTCAACTGTTGTTGTTGAACTCAATTCAAAGAATATATGTATTGAGTGAATGGTTTTGGTAATCCCTAAAGGATTATGTAGTCAAGATGTTCACATTATTATCTTAGGATTGAAAGGTAGCAATATAAGAGGATAACCTAATGTTCATGTTTGAGTGAAGATCACTTTCATGTTTAGAGGAAGCTATGATTAACTCTAGTTTGATAGACTCAATATAATGCCTTTGTTGACGATGACTAAAGGAAAATGATATGAAAGGTTGATGGCTTGAATCCTGTCACAAGATTGAAGGAAGATGATGGCTTCACAACATCCAGGAAGAAATAAGATCAATATGATGAGATATAAAGGAAAGGAGCCATGAAGCTACTATGAAGAATTGGTAACTGATACACTAATGAAGACAAGCTAAATAGCTTGTGGTTATGACTTCCCAATTAAAGAAAGAAGTCTCCTTAAATAATTGAAAAGGAGCAAGGATCAAATCCCTAATCAAGAGGAAATGCAAATCTCCTCTTTGGTTGAGAGGGAGTGATGATGGACATCACATTTGTATTCTTTTCTTCATGTATCATGCACTAAGCCAGGACTAACAACCATACATCTAAGTGAAGGCCATGGAGGGAGAATGTGGTGGATGGAGGATTGTATAAGCATATAAGATTAATACTCCTTAAGGATATAAAATCCAAGATACAAAGTATTCTTGTTGATTGACACCCTTTGAGCATTGGACATATATCCAAGACAAGAGTGCTTGAAGAGGACCGATATTCTTTGAGGATTGGGAATTCAAGATAAGAATAGTCCTAAAAGGACATACCTAGTAAACATCCAGATGGAGTATGTACCTTGAAGAGATAGTATGGTATCTCATGTAAAGCCTCCAACATTATGCTCTGATATGGGAAGAGCTTGTCAAGTTAAAGCCTTACTATGTTGACAATATTGGTCATGATGTTGATGCTTAAAGATGGCTTATCAATCTGACTCTTCTTATGAAAACTTTTCAATTTGAGAATATTCTTGTACCGGGTGTACAATTATGAATACCTCCCTAGTTAAGAGGGAGTGTTGGAAAGTGTAAGTGGTTTCGGTCTTCATAATTGTCATTGTACTCATGTCAATATGTATATCTTATGTTACAAGAAAAAGAAGAAAGAAAAATATTATTTTTAAGCATGGGTTTCATGCTTCATTTTATTGGTCATCTAGGTCAAGCATACATTTCATGCTCCTTGAGTTTGTCATGTCAAAACAATTTTTTTCTCGAGTCAAGAGAGTCTTTGTCAATTGTATAAGACCCTATTGGGCAAGATGTAACACGTAAAAGATATTGATTTTGGGTTTAGAAAGTCAAATTAATCTCCAAGCACAAGTCGACCCTGGCAAGAAGAAGTTAGCCTAGAAAGGGGTATTCGACCTCATGAAAAGTCGATATATAGAAGCAACTTCGACCTCTCTCACCATCAATTTGATCACACAAGAAAGAAGTTCGATTTGAAGCCGTGATCAAGAAGAAATCTAGAGTAAAGAATCAAGAAGTCAAGTAGGAAACCCTAACAAAGGAAAGATGATAAAATTTGGACTTTTCTGCTCACACATGTGAAGTGGATTAGGGTTTTCGTGTTGTTGCAGGGCAAAAGAGTTGCAGGTTGAGTTGCAGATCTAAATTGCAAGGCTAAGATCTGGATTAGGGCTAATTTGAAGGACAATGACCCTTGTTGAATTTGGAAGACTTTGACTAATTACAAGGGCTTTATTGGAGGGTTGACTTGGTGCTTGGAGGAGGACTTGGTCTAGGGTTTTAGATTTCTCATTTGAAGCAAATTCTATAAGAAGAGAAGATATTCTTTGTGGGTTTATCCCTTGGAGGGGTTTTTCCTTGGCTTGGAGCCTACTTCTTGTGCCCATTGTCTTTATTGTTTTTTCTCTCGATAATTGTTTGATGAAAAAATCTAATAAAGAAACATAAAGAAGATACTAAAGTTCACAAGCAATTATTAAGGTTAATGAGAACTTGCTTTAATCACCGCCCTACTACATTCTCCAACATGGAATATTTGAGGCAATAAAGGAATATATATAAGGTTAGAAAAAGAGGACGAAGCTCTGAGGCAAGCAAACGAAAGTCTGAGATCAACAAAGAGCACGAACTGAAGCAAATCATTATGAGGTTGTTATCTCTATTGCTGGACCAAATTGATAGATACAAGAGCAAGCATAAGTTATTGGACTGTGATGACTTGACTAGGAGGCAATGGACCATGTTTGACCTAGCAAAATTGTTGGTCTATTTGACCTTGTATTTGACTGATGCTTTATTGAACTTGATGATTTTGCTAAGGAAGATGTTGCTAGATTTGCCCCCATGTGGGTTTTACCAAGGTAAACTCGTGTTCTTTGTGTGACTGTGTCTTCATGATCCCATTGTCATTATTATGTTCTTGATGTCTTCTGTGTAATTGCTTGATGATGGAATAATGAGTAAGAATATGAATAAGATCTAAATCATCTGAAGTAATTATCATGTGAATCAAAGTTTATAGTTGAAGAGAAACCTTAAGATGTAAGGCCAAAATGAAGCCAAGACATAACTTTGTTTAGGATTAATGCCACCGAAGTACTGTATGTAATTCGTGCCCTAACAAGGGTCTGTTCAAACCATGAAAGGGGAGCAGAAAACTTGTTCAAGGTCTATTTTTGTTCTATGTCCAAAAGAGGAGTATCGAGCCTTGGAATAATACCTTTCAAAGCTCAACTTAATCTATTATGGAAAACCAAAGTTCCTCAAGAAATGGATGAAGTTGCAAAAGGGTTGAAGCCCTAGTCTAAGGTCAAATACCATCAGATGAGACAAATGATCAATGGAATGTTGAAAGTTTGTTATCGCTAAAATGCTATAGCTTGGAAGTAGAACATATATATTCCAAATATATATCCATGCCTTTGGTCGAGATCACCGAGAAACCCCTTTGCGTCAGTTTAGTTTTCATAAGGTCAAAGGCCTCAAGATTATTAATAGAGGCTAAGTAACTTTAGAAAGGTTTGAATTATCACAGTGAATCTATAAATTTTTTTGGTCTTTTTTTGATTGATGTTTCCTAAGGCAAAATCATTGGAGCCTACCTTGGAGCAGAGAATGCTATGTGATGTCAATTCACATTGTCTAAGGAGAAGGGATTAGAACAAATGTTGGAATGCAGAATGACTTCAATAATTGACCTTGAAAATATCACAGTTTGTTTTTGGTAATGTGATCAATGTTTTCATAAGACCATGTTAGCATATCTTGAGGTTAAGACTAAGGAATCTCAAACATTTGAAAGAAGAATGAAAAATTGTTGCCATGATTCTGAAGGAATCGATGTTGCTTAATTGAGTCATTTCCAAAATTCAACGAGTCTTGTAAACTCATAAGGACCTGATCCTGTAGATTAAGAGAGGTTATTCACAACCTTAGAAAGTGTTTCAATGAAATTTGAAGCTCAACAAGGATAAAAGAAGGCTGCCACAATCTAAGGTTTGATGCCTACTTCATGAAAGGTATGTGCCAAAGTTTTTCTTTAGATCACCAAAATTAAGCTTGGACATCAAATATTCTTAGTTGAAATAAATTTAAGATAGATATATTACTCTGATTTGTTGTCATCCTTGAAGAATCTCGTAAGGGAAATTATGGATCCATGTTAGATACATCTCTTGACATATTCAAGTATAATATGGATTGAATGCAATGATGAAAATGCAAGTCAATGATGCCAGATACTCAGTGATATGTTGCACAGTTAGAATAAGGCATGGCACAATGTCAACACGATAAGACTTGAAGAAAATCTTCTCTCAAATTATATAGTGGGTGATTGCACAAACATAAGGAAATGCACCATGCCAAATTCTTGTACTTATGCCATGAGTATTTGACAATATGAAGTCACACACACACACACACACACACACACAAAATATATTAAAGTCTTGAATTCCTATGTATTGCTTTGTATTTTTCGAATATGTTCAGAAGCTGGACTCTTGGAAAGAAGCATTGCATAAGATATTTTATGAGCACATAATCCATCAAAATTAGTCTATACTCAACGCAAAAATTCACCATCACTAGCACGTTTTTGAAGAAAGAGTACATTAAATATGACAAAGAGGTTGAGTTCTTTTTTCAAGACTCAAAAGTAAGATGATTCATTTGCAAAACTTTAATAAGCTCTTGAAGAAGTCAATAATAAACTGAGGATACATTTGCAAAGTAGTGATTAGAGAGATATGGCACATTTATTGAGATCCTTAATAAGTCTGGTTGTTTAACAAAGTACGAACATGGAAATTGAAACATTACAAAGACTGTTTGGCCTCTCAAAAGAATTATGATAGGTTAGGGTTTGTAAACCCTAAATTAATCTTAATTAAACACTAGGGTTTGAAGATAGAACCCTAGCTAGACATTTTTCATAAAAGGAAGAAAAACCTTAGGGAAGTCTTGAAGAAAAATTGATTAAGAGAGGTCTACAGTTTCTATAAAATTTGAAGTATTGGAGGTTGGCGTTTTCCCTGAAAAAAGAAACCCTAACCCTAGTAAGGAGGGAATTACATCATACTAATGATGAGGATGAAGATAATAAAGTGGCAAAATGGATGCAAGGCAGCTAAGATCAAGAGGCGCTGATATTCCCCTATAATCCTCAAAAGATAAGAATTTTATATCTCTCTTGTTTGATTATTACTATTATTTTACTATTAATTAGTCTCTTGTCTTTTAATTCTTTACCTGGTTGTAATTATTCTTCCATGGCCTCCTGGTGAGGATCGCAGTGACATAATGAAGATTGCCAAAGCTTTGGCAATAGATGAAAAGAATAGAAGAACAAAGCAAAGCTTGTGACAAGAGGACTTGTGTTGACAAATATTGTACTAGATGAGATCTGAATTCAAAGGGAGGAAACAAATCAACAAGTTTTAAGTATACCTTGATATAGCATGCAGTAGATGGAAACATAAAAGCAAGATTTGAGAAGGTTCTCCAAGAAAGAGGGAGAGAATCATGACAAGACGTTTGCTCTAGTTGTGAGGTATACTTCTATTAGAATTATTATTATTGTTTTTGCACCAGGTGGATGCAGAGATTGTTTCTCTCAATGGAGAAGAAAAGGTGTACATACAGAGCTTCAAAGTGCACGAGAAGAAGTTTCCTGATTGAAAAAGACTTTGTACAATCGTAATAAGACATATTGGGTTTGGGTTAATGAATCAAGGATGATCCTATATGATTTATTTTTGATGAAATCAAAATGACTTGTGTCAGAGGGAGTAGTTGTGGTAAAACGAATTGCTTCTGTAACAGAGAGAGCAATCAGATAGCCCTGTTTTATCTTCAACGAGAGTTGACCTCTAAGTTCAAGATGAAATATCGTTGATATTGTTAGACTAGATAGATGATATGTTGGAAGACAACAGTGGCAGAGGGAGTAGACAAATTTACCACATCAAGATACGTTTTAGTATGAAAGGGAGCACCCAGTCAGGATAATAGGAAAGTAACTGTGGTGATGGACGAAGTGAAAGGAAGTTGATCTATTTTATGAGCCAAGGCATGTTTCTCACATGGGTTGGAGTACCAACAATGTACAATTGGTCATGAAAAAGTCAATTATGTTTTGAGATATTTCTCAAACAAGTATAGTACAACTGCAGATTCAGATTGGGCAGAGAGTGTTGAAGGTAGAAAGAGCTCCGATATAATTCCTTGGATGAGCATGAAACAATCATCTATCGCACTTACTATTGAGGAAGTCGAGTATATTGCAACTAGATTGGAAAGTTGAGAACATTTTGGTTTTAGAGGCTACTTTATCATGTGCAGGTGAAAACCATGATGATAGGTTAGTATTATTCTACAATATAGTAGTTTGCTGGAAAAGCATTTGTCCTTGAGTGAAGTTTGTATATATACTTTAGGGACAAGCTTGGACTTGTTGAAAATGTCTCTCTCATTGAGAGGGAGTGTTGATGAGATAACATCGTGGACTGACATTCTCCCTGTGTCAAGTACTATGACCCGCATTAGGGAGATTATCCCCATGTCAAGTACATCGAATTGAATTAGGGAGAATGGTTTGACATATCACTGACATTCTTCTTGTGTCATGTATGACCCGAACTAGGAAGAATGATCTTGGAACATCATGCTCGTTTAGCATCGAGCCTCAAATTACTATGTTAAGAGTGTGGCTTTTGGTGATTCACCAAGCGTCAAGATGTTGACCCGAATGTTGGTGAACCAAGATTAGTCCGAATACCATGTGTCAAGTACTTACCCGAATTATGGCGACTAATTGATGCTAAATGATACACCATGTGTTTTTAAGTATTGGCTTGAGTTATGGTGAGGTTATACCATAGGTCTGAAGTATTGACCCGAATTATGGTGTGGATGTACTGTGTGATTGAAGTATCAACTCGAATTATGGTGGCAATATACCATAGTTCTGAGGTATTGACCTGAATGATGGTATCATGTTGATGTTATTGATATACCTTATGTCAAAGTTGTTTGACCTGATTATGGTATTTGTTTGATGCTATCAATATACCATGTGTCATAATTGTTAGCCTGATCATGGTAACTTGTTTTACCACATGTCACAAGTGTTGACCCGATTATGGTACTTGGATCTTTATAACCTTTTCTTAGAGAAATCTATTAACATTGGAACATTTGGATAGTCATTATGAAAACCTCCTTAGCTAAGCAGGAGCGTTGAATTTTTGTAGTTATGGCTGGTCTTCATGATAATCATTTTATTCATTAATACATTTAAATCATGTTCTCCATGCTATTGACAAAATAGAAAAATAATTGACTTGTTCTTCATGTTAGTGAAGAAAAAATTGAATTTTGGCTCCAAGAAGCCAAGTCGGTCCTAACCTAAGAGGCTCCTATTCAACCCAACAAAAGACTAATATGTGCCATTTGACCTCCCTTTGAGTAAGTAATTCGGCTCTGTTTGAGGCAAGAAAGTTCGACTTATCTAAGGTAGAAAAGGAGTATATCTGAGGTTAGAAAAAGAGCACAGAGTTTTGAGACAAGAGGACGTAGGTGTGAGGCAAAGAGGACAAAGGTTTGAGGCAAGCAAACGAAAGTCTGAGACCAACAAAGAGTATGAAATGAATTAGATCATTCTGAGCTTGTTATCTTTGTTGCAGGACCAAACTTCTAGTTATAAATAAGTTACAAGACCAAATTAATAGATACAGGGGTAGGCAAAAATTACTTGACTGTGATATGACTTAACTAGGAGGTAGTGGACCATGTTTGACCTAGCAAAATTGTTAGTCTGCTTGACCTTGTATTTGACTGATGTAGATTTGTTGAACTTGATGATTTCTCTAAGGAAAAGGTTGTTGGTTTCCCCCCCATGTGGGTTTGCCCAAGGTAAACTTTTGTGTTCTTTGTGTGGTTGTCTCTTCTTGATCCTACTGTCATTATTATATTGTTGATGTCTTCAATGTAATTGCTTGATGATGGAATAATGAGTAAGAATGTGAATAAGATCTAGATCATCTCAAGTAATTATCAATATAGAAGACCCTATATATAAAAATCAACAATCCTTACTAGGTAGCAACTTTAATATATTTGAACCAATTGCCCTACATGACCACTGTAGTTGGCTCCTCTAGGGAAAGCATTGCCCCAGCGTGTGCATATGCACATCAATTATTGACTTAGAAGGGAGGTGGTTGGATGTTGGTTGAGTGGCTGAAAACATCTCAAAAATAAAGTAAATAACTCCAAAGAAACTGGGAAACCATCCTCCCACTACATTGTCACTGACACAAAGCAAAACAAATTTGTCACAAAAAGTGGCATACCATCTAATTATTCTAGGCTTTTAAACTAAAGTGTCCCCATAGTGAATCGAAGGGCAACTAATGCACTTCCCATTATAGGTATAACATCCTTGTGTCATGAATATAAGCAATAGACAATTGACCTCCTTTACCCCAAATCCATATATGCAAATTTGGCCATAAAAAACTTGGAAGTTACTAGTGCCAATGGTGTTTGCCTTGTCATATATCTAAATATATGTGATCTAACACTCCAACAATGTCATGCGAGAGATAAAGGAACTAGGTGAAATTCCTCCCTTTTCCAAATAAGCTAGTAGTGAAATAAATATTGTCCTTTATGGGTTGGTACCATAGATTTAGACCAACTCTAAATGCCTACCTAGCATGATCCCAACAATATATCAATTGCATCAAGAAGTTGTTACATATTCCTCTTGAATGATGTAGCCTCCTCATAAAGCTTAATGAGGCCAACCTTCCTAAAAAAGACATCAATTTATGTTGTAATAGGGTGAGAGTATGTATCCCTCTCCCTCGAGTCCTTCATTCATGTACAAACTTGTATAGGTCGAACTACTACTACTATTGTTGTTTTTTTCATTATTGGCACCATCTTTGATTCACATACAAATATTCATTGGGCGCACACACACATAACATAAACAATTTGTAATAAATTACAATTTTTATTTACAAAAAATGTATTTTTTTTGCAAAAAATATATAAATCATTGTTTTAAAAATAGAGCAGTACCATTAGTATTGTGGAGTAATCACAAACATAGTAATATAGCTATTGATCAAACGAGAAAATGACCTCGTACCCGTTTTTCAAGGTTGCAAAAAATCACTCGATTTTGAAAATTGGTGATTCACAATACACTTTTTTTTTGAGCATATTTTTGACATTTTAAATTTTCTTTTGTATCAAGTATGAACATTTTTTTAAAAATGTTAGTAATTTTCACGCTGATTTTAAAAAGTGTTGATACAACATCAACACATTTTTTTAAAGGGTTTATTTTTGACACTTTATTTTTTTTTAATGTATGAAGTATGAACATTGTTTTAAAATGTTAGTGATTTTCATTTTGATTTTGAACACTATTAATGCAACATCAACCATTTTTATTTAGAGGGTTTATTTTTTACATTTTAAATTTTCTAATATATTAAGTGTGGATATTTTCTTTTAAAT